>JAOEHI010052064.1:0-17362 GCA_025447815.1 Percopsis transmontana | reverse complement strand
AACAAGTTCACATAGTTTAGTTGGCCACAAAGTTTGTGGCATTTTTTTTGTGGGTTTTTTGAACTATCAACCCCCCCCCCCCCCCCCCCACACACACACACACACACACACACACACACACACACACACGCACGCAGCCCTGTTCCACGGTCCAGATAGAACGTTCCCGGGCGAGCCCCGGGTTTTTTTTTTCCCGACAGTAGCGACGCGTAAACATCAACCTCATTCAGAAACGCTAATCTCAGTGCAGATTAAAAACCAGACTCGCGCAAATATGGGTCCGCGCCGCGATTGGTTGATTGCCTATTACCCTGCGTTGTAGCCCGCTAAACCCATAATCAAGGGGAACACGAAGCGATAACCTCAATATGTCTCTGTGGACCCCTGCCCGTCACGTCACGGTAATCCCCCGGGAATATCGCATGATAAATCCTTTGTGATTAATCCCGCACTGTTGTTTTGGATTCCTTACAGGGGACCCTCCGGCGGGTGACCTTCTCCGTCGTCAGCCAGCCCCAGGACGCCGGTTGCTATGACAGCGGCCTAGAAGACTCAGAGACCCCGAGTAGCAAGAGTTCATCCGGACCCCGCCTGGGGGCCCTGCCCTTACCGGAGGAAGGCTACGAACGCACCACGCCGGAGGGCAGTGTCGGGGAGGAGGAGCACGTGGAGAACGGTGAGAAGCGAGGACCCTCATACACACGCATGTTAAACACCCAAACCAGCCTCGCAAATCCAATGAAATTGAAGCAGTCTCCCACAAAAGAGAGGTAGAAAAACTCCACGCTACCCACATTTGTGTATTTTCTCTCTTAAGGCCGTGTATATTTTGTGAAAGCACGACACATGCATTGGTTACAGGCCTTGGCGTTCGCTTTCACCGAGTCCTTGACAGCTAGCGCTCCTATTGAATTTCTTTGTGCGGTTTCTTCCTATTTGGAGCCAGCGTGATGCGGCGATTTTAATAGAGCATTGATGCTCCGTATGTGTTTGTGTGTGTGCGTGTGCCTGATGTGACATGTTTTTGTGTAATAGCAAAAAGGTATCTTGTGTCATTGGTTTATGCCAGGCCTCCACTGCCACTTCCCAAGGCCCTGTCAGGCAGCCCAAATCATCCCTTTCACCCAGAAAATTGTGTTTTTTGTTCCCTCTCTCCAGTGGGTCTTTGTGGTTTATTTTTCAAGGATGAAAAAAAAAACATTTTCTCTCTTTCTTTCAGTGGCAATTTGTTTCCAAGGTCACTCTGTGCTTGGTGACTTTGTAAAACTTGGATGAAGCAGAATGGAAGGGGGAATTATGATGTTTTTTTTGGTGTGGTTGTCATTACAATTACAGGTAAATTAGGATGCTTTTATCCAAAGCGACTTACAATTACATGCTATTAGGCCCACATGGAGCAGGTAGGGGTTAGGCATCTTGCTCAAGGATGCTTACAGGTAGGCCAACTCTGGGGCTTGAACCCACAACCTTCTAGCTGGGAGCCTTAACACCCAGACCACTAAACTATCCTGCCCCCATTGTCATTGGTGTGGTGGAAAGCAAATGGGAATCTGGTGTTGGTACAGTTCAATACCAGCTGAATTCAGAGATGTTAAGATATAGTCGGTGAATTTGGATTTTCATTTATATTTGTATTAGTTTCGCGAGTTCAAGGGAGATGTCATTTTTGTGCCGGCCCTTAAAAAGCCTTATTTGAAAACTCAAAAACATTTATTTTATAATACATATTTGTTGCCAAATCCTACAGCTACAGCTATTGTTTAGTACTGACATAAAGGGAAACAATGTACATCTACTGTATCATGTTATTTCAGTGAGTGGCTATGCAAATATTAGCCTGTTTGGTTTACATAGAAAATCATCATTGACCTTAGACCTGTTGACCCCATAGACATTAGCATCCAGTCTCTGGTGACCTCACTAGGTGCTATTCGCATAGTAGAGGGATATAAGCAGGCCAATATTGGCTTTTATACATTCCACGTGTCATTCAGAATTCAAATAATTATCCTATATTGACCTTTTGGGTTTCGCCTATCAGCACCTTTCACCTTCCGTCAAATAGGAAGCACTGCGGCGGCTTGTAGGAGTATGATTGTGTTAACGTCAGCAATTTGTGATTCACTTTGCTCTAATGGCATTTTCCCTCCATCTTGTTGTCTCTCTCTTTGCGCTCTCACCCATTCTTCCACTTGGTTCGCCGCCCACCTCCTCTCCCTCGCGTCCAGATGCCAGGCAGCTCCCAGACGTGGCCCTGACGGGGAAGTGCACCCAGGAATGCAACCAGATCGGACACTCGGACACCTGCTGGATGCCCGTGCATTCGTCGCCGCGCCAACGCCAGCGGCACGGCAGCGACCCGCCGCGGCTCTCCACCTTCGCCCCGGGGGACGACAACAACAATCTGCGCGGCAACGACCAGGAGAGCGACAGCGAGAGCGCCGGCAGCGCTGGGAGCTCCGAGCCCGGGGTGGGGGTGGTCGGCGGTGGGGGGGGCGGACCGAGGATGCCCCTGGTCAACGGAGACCCACTCGGCACGCTGGGGCGCGGGGACCGCAACAGGAACGTGGGCGACCACAACCGCAACCTCCTGAACCGCAAGATGACCTCGGCGTCCTACGACACCTTCAGCAGCGCAGGCTTCGGGCGGCGCCAGCCGGACGAGGAGGCCGGAGAGGGCCAGAACACGCCCGAGGTCATACCGCTGACCCGTACGGGGGGGGACTACAAGACCACGTCCTGCCTAACATTGGCGCGCCGTGAGGTTTACCTGTGATGGGGGAGGGCCAAACCAAGCACGCCCACCTGCCTGGAGAGAGAGGCGGGCGGGGACCGGACTGGAAACATGCTGAAAAAAATGTGAGGAAAAATTGAATTGAACTTTGGACTAGCGGTTTGGATGCTAAATGTTAAAATATCATGACGGATCAACTCTTGGGAGAACTCTGACCAGAATTACTCCCTAAGCTGAACTCTTTGTATGACTATTAGTGGGAGCTGTTACTGAGCGAAGATGGAGGATCGTGTGATCCTCTCATGTTAGTGAGGAGGAGGAGGAGTCACTTTCTTTTTTTTTGTTACCTGAATATGATGCATGCCTGACCTCCCTCCACAGGGGGCGTCTGTGTAAAGAAAAGAAACATTCACACTGAGTCAGTCTCGCTATGGAAAAGAATTACCGGACGAAAGAAAACTGTGGACAAATTAGAACTTTTACTGAGGTTACAACAAGCATGATTTGGAACTGGCTATTGAACCTGATCTTGAAAAACTAGTATGTTCCTAACCGGATGTAAAGTGTGGACTTATCTGATCTAATTCTTACAAATTCAACTTTCTGAAGCCTAACCAACAGGAAGTAACTCGAGACAGCGGCGTTAACCAATCAACACTCTACTGCAAAGAGCTCAAACACGGTAAAATAAAATTACCAATGATAAGTGGAAAAGTACCAACACTGATCTCAAAAATCAGGTATTTTTCAAATAAAACAGAATAATAAAAAAATAACTAAAATACTTAAATAAAAAAAAAATAAAAAGACAGTTTTTACAATTGTAACCATTCGGGAATACAAGGTCCTCATACAGTGTTGGTAGTGCCACAGTATTCCAGTATGTGTGAAAAGATACAGTTTACCTTTTTGCCTTCTCACCCAGTTTGTATGTATATACCGTATGTGTGTACCGGGGAAAAAAACAGCAGCGTTAGTGCTTTACTGCTGTCCACAGTTTGCAGATGTTGCTAAGGTGCGGATTTCATTGCTCGGCGATAGTATTCTAACAGATACACCCAATGTTCATGTTCATAAGTATTCTTTCACACACACATATACCACACACAAACAAATATATGCACCGAAAAACATGCTTATACCCGACATACACACACACACCACCCATCGGAAAACACATAATTGCATGCAATACGCATGCAAACACACTCCCATGCAGTGTATTTACCAATCACGGACATACAAACATGGCCACAGTGTTTATGTCTTGATTTAGTGGCCATTTAGCAGAACGTGTACTATAATGCCTTGCATTGCCATATATAAAGAAACATGACACAAACATTCACAACCACAGGCACAAACACACACACACACACACACACACACACACACACGGTGCACTTAAAGTGCATTCAAACACGAGAACAAATGCAAACCTACACACAAGTTATGCGCAAATTCATATGCACTATGTGTGTATGTGCTAATCATAAGTTTAACATAGCTGTAGCATTTTGCCTGCTCCCCTTCAGTCAGTATTTATACATGAAATGTATTTAAATAATTACTCATCTTTCTGACTGCTATGGGGGGGTCTTACATTAATGGAATTTTGCTGACATCTATGTAATGTTTCTGGAGTATGAAATACTCCAATACTGTAAGTAGGACTCATAGAGACCCACATTTCTGTTAAAAAAAGGACTGCATGAAAGATCGATAAAGCTGATTTAAAAAAATGAAAACCATACGCCTTTTTGGATACAACACCTGCTTGGACGTGTGTGTGTGTGTGTGTGTGCGCGTGCGTGCGTGCGTGCGTGCGTGCGTGCGTACCTGTATGCGTGTGCATATGAGCGGTGAAGGTGACAGCGATGGAGCGGCCTCATGCGTTTCAAATCCGTCCTTTTATCACGGGGAGAGAGAGCGAGCGAGCGAGCGAAGGGTAGAACGCCCTCCAGTTGGTCTGTCGGTTCCTTGTGTGCGTATGTGGCTTGGTGGGAGGATACACCACATCTAGCCGGGACCGCACCGAGGCTGTGGTTCACGCAGATAACACACTCCCTCCATGTGTGTGCTTCCCAGCAGCTGATTCCCAAATCCAGACACAGTTTAGTAGGTTCTCAGTGAGGGGGGGCGGGCACAAGATGATTTTCTTTTTTGTTTAGTTTTTTTGTTAAAGATACATTAAGATACGTTAAAGATTCTTCATTTGTGTCCAGAATTACCTTTGTGGTTGAAACCAGATTGACAAGTTGGCACATGCCACTCCCACACTCCTCTCCACCCCTCCCCTTGTACATCTGACTTGGCTGGGGCTGAAACTCTGGGGCTCTGGGGTGCCATAGCAAGATCAAGGAGTGTACCTTTAAACTGTTTTTCAATGGGAATATATTGAAATGTTATGTTATGTATTCTTGGCCAGTGTTAAGTTGTTGCTCATGATGGGGGAGACAATGGTTCAAACAAAGTTGAAGAACAGACCTGGGGTGAGTGTGAACCCAGCCAGCACCTCTCAATTGCTGTCATCAGTGTGCGGTTGAGCCATGCGATATGGATGACGGGGTTAGGGTGTCCCTGTAGTCTTAATGAGTTCCCCTCTCTCTCTTCTTGATCTGCGCTGATCTCATTAATGTCTGGCTAGGGGAACGCAACACTGCGGCAGCTCGCACGGGCCAGACATGCGCTTTTTTTAAATTTACATTTTAATTCTCTGAACTGGTTCCCTCAGATCGAGTGATCAAGGAGGGAGATGTACTGTAAGCTAGCTGAGTCAAGTGTTGTAATTCAGCCCAGAGATCCGCAACACCAGATAGACACCAACACTCAGGTAAGACGCGCCGACCGTTTATAACTAGCTAGCCGTCGCCGCTTCTCTCTCTCTCCCCCCACGCACAGAGACCCACAGGATTATAGGGACAGCTGGGAAGGCGGGTTCGCTGTTGCCTGCGCCCTTCATTCAGTAAAAGCCAATAGTAATTAGGTGGAGACGTAGGAGTACCCATTCGGGTGGATATACCGTGTATAGGTCTACCCTCGTCTCCACCGGCACACTTCGGCCTGGTTTGACCCACGGATCCACGGCCAAATCTCCCCAGTTCACACGCAACAAAAAAAAAACACCCACGTACGTTGCTCTTTAGAGGGTGAACCTTGCTGATGAAGTCACGTTTTTGAGGTATTGTAATCTTGGAGCGCTGACGTTGGACTCTGCAGAGACGCGCTGTGTGCTCAAAGGGATTCATCGAACAAGGAGCAACATCCAGCTGGATGCGCACGCTAACCGATGCAATGCAGACACAATTGCACTCAACCTAGACACTCTGGTATCTCAGTCGTTTCGGTAGGATTAGGCATGGGTCAATCCCTGGACGGCAGACCCAAAACAGCTGAGGCTAGTTAATAGGTTTTGTGAAGAGACTCTCGCAACCTCTTCAAATAGGGGCAGATTTATCTTTAAACTGCTCTTTTATGGCAGTTCCATATTGGCACCTTGCAAAACCCTCAAATGGACATAGGGAAACGTTCTGTATATGAATATGTGTGGGTGTGTGTCATTCTTTTTATACTGCACGTTTAAACAAGGATATGTTTCAGTCTACTCCAAATACGAGGACGGCCGGAGAAAGGGGATGGCTTGAGTGTATCTGCATTAACTAGTTCAGGAGAGTGTCTGAGATGTAGCCGCATAAACCCATCTAGACATTTTTCTAAAAAAATAAAATTAAAATGGACATTTCTTGAGGCACTAGCTTCAACTATTCACGTAGGCTATTGCCCCTCTTCTGCTACTCCTATAGCCATGTACAGATAAACAGCAGTACAGAGAACTGGGAAAACATAAGGTTCATACAATGGCATGCTTAAGGTCTTTGATTCTGCACTTAAGAAAATGGGGGAAAACGATTTTATTTTCTCTGTTTTCTTTTCTTAAGGGGCTGGCTGTGTTTTCTTTTGCTGCCCCCTTCCTGTAATTAATTAATGAACTAATTGCATTTGCTATGAGGAGGATGAAGGGCAGTTGACAACCAACGGTTTGGTATATGAAGATGAATCATGTAAATGTTTGACTTTGACATTAAAAACTTCAAACGCTATTGTGTGGAGATCTCTACTGTAGTTCTTTTGAATGTGTTTTTTCTACACTACTCTCTTCTGGTTTCACACAGGCAATCCACAACGCAGGGTAAACATTTTTATGTCAGGTAAATGCATTCATCAAGGTAATTTGTCTCAGATTTTATTAATATGGTCTGGTTTACATGACTAGGCCTATATACTACGTTTTATATTTACATCCAGTTGTTCATTTGAGATGCTAATACCCCGGTCAGCCTTATCATAATTTTGAATTCTTCAGGAACAAGAAATACCCCATTGTCAAACAGGATATCTCTTTAAAAGGCTCCTTGTGCAAGTGACTTCAATGTCCTCTACTGCGAACATGTTATCTTCTAACGAGAATTAGAGTTGAATTGTGCGGTAAAATAAAACTTTTCAGAATTGTAGAAGGTGATTCACAGATATAATAAGCGTGAAGGACTGTACAGCAAAATCAACTTTTCATGTATCAACACTGCCACCAAGTGGGGATAAAGTAGTAGTACCTCAGTTTTATTATATACTTACCTATTTATGTATGGTGTCAGAATTGTTCATTGTTATACCATCAGAAGATGTGAGACTCTCTCATTTCACTGAATAACAACTACAACAATTAGGCCTACCTTAATTTACATGTTCAGTTTAACTGTTGCCTTTAAACCTAAGGCATACAGACTGCTGACAGCATAGTTAAAACGTGTTAGCCCTGGTTTAGATTCCACTGCAGTAATTACATTTATTGTTACATAACTGACAAAGTGGTAATTTACAGGCCTGCATTTTTTTTATAGAAGAGCAACAACACATTTAAAAGAATATACTGTAGGCTAGGTATTTCAATTAAAGGAAAAGAGGAGAAATACAGATATTCTTTCAGTTGCCATAATGATGAGTAAGTTCACAGTTTATTTAAAATCAACCAGTCAATGACAACAAAATAGTTTATTTTTTATTATTTACTTATTAAATGGGATTCGTACCACCAGAGTAAATGTGTGAATTTATGCATATTTTCCCTTAGATTTAAAAAAAACATCTACATTTGAAATGTTCTATATACTGTTAATGTCCTTTCTTGTTGTAAAAAGAAATTAGACAGATTATTTAAGAATCTGCTGCCAGTTAATGGTTGTTGATTTTAATAAAAATGATCTTTACTGTAGTTGATGTAGTTGGTGAAACTAATTTGTGCTTACTCGAAAGAGTAGACTTCAAAGTCATTATCTGTCTGCTGTGAAGCCATAACACGTTAAACCCACGATGAAAAGAATTACGGTAAATGTGCCTTAAAAGACATTGTCTAATATTGTCTTAAAATCAATCAAGCGCATGCCATAACTCCATAAAGTAAATGGCCTTGTAAATATCGTTTTACTTCAAAGGCCAAATTTATGGTTGTTAAGAAAGCTCTACCTTATGTTAACGCTCTCTTACCTAACAGTGTGACCTCTCCTTTTTTTCTCCTGGGAACTACAAAACAGGTCTGCAAGAGGGCTCCTGTAAAGGTTTGTCACTATGTCAGTATGTGAAGCACAAAAGACGGGCTTTGTTGATTCACTGTTTTGTCAATAATTAGTTGGATAAATACAATTTACTGAAGTAAAATGAATAAATGAATGAATAAATGAATGAATGTATATTAAATCACACTGTGCAGTGTACAGTTAAGAAATACATTTTTAAAATTAGAAAAATGTAAACGTTTGTGTTCACATTGTGTTCAAAGTGTTAAAACTGAACATTGATTTGCTGGCAATGCCTTAGATTTCCACACAGGGGCGCACTGTAATAGCATTACCCCTAAATACTGTAGCCTAAGCATTGATTTGGTCAGTACTGCACCATTCAGTAGAGAGATTGTTTATACATAGAGTTAGTAGAACTATTGTTTACACAAATCTATTCTAGGGGGGAAGAAAGAAGGCTCTCTACCCTGGATGATGTTTATAGAAAAAGACAATGCAGCGTTTTATGGAAAAAAGACAATACAGAATTCTCTCTGTCGCCATGAGATACAAGAACAGTCTGCTAACATTTCCCTGTTAAGTGTGTTCAAAAGACTAAATAATGATTCAATAAATAAGTTAATCCGCTGATGTTCTGGATTCACCTTGGTGTTGTGGTGAATACAAATCATTTGCAGAGATGATTCGAGGGATACAACAAGAACTGAAAGAACCGGACATTAATAAATCAAGGAAACGGTGCCAAGAGCAAGAATAAAGAGAGGCAGTTAGACACGACAGTGAATGGGATGCCAAATAGAGCAAGGCATCCGTTGGAAGGTGGTAGTGTTGATAAAGAGAAATTGGATAGCACAGTCAATGGATGTTCAGCAAAGAGGAAGAACAGTCAGAGTATAGGAATCAGGAGGCAGCTAGAGTTACATGAATAGTTGGATGATTGATGAATTGTCAGATGAAAGAGGCATGACGGGGTATAAGGTCCTTTTTATAGTTTAGTATGGAAAGGAGGGAAATCATGTATGTTTATAATTAATAAATAAATATATATATATATACAGATCCTTTCAAATCCAAGTACGGTCAGGATGGCAGGGAGCATTAAGATCTTAATCCATCTGGGCAAAGATGAACCAACCACCTGCTCCGAAGTTGTTGATCCCATCTTGGACACAGAGAACATCAGACTTGCTTGTGCTTGTTTATCTGTTCAAGCCCCAGAGTTGGCCTATCTGTAAGCATCCTTGAGCAAGATGCCTAACCCCCACCTGCTCCATGTAATAACAGCATGTCATTCAAAGTCGATTTGGATAAAAGCGTCTGCTAAATGACAAAAATTGTAAGTGTAATTGAAACTTTATCTGGGCATCAGGCGTACTCAAACCCCCTTGCCCTCAGCTGACGATGGAACCCTGGGGTCTGATGTCTCCATTAACCACATGGACAGGACCCCTGCCACCACCAGCCCGAGTCCCCTGACAACATCCCCAACGTTAACCTGGACCGAATGGCCCTAGAGGAGACAGCCATTAGCCAAGTCATTGAACAGCCGCAAGAAACACTTCCCCAAAAGGAGAAAGAACTTCACGAGAGAAGCCCAGTGAGAGATAAGTCTTTATATCTTTATCTATTGTCGTACTTTCCTTGACCTATTAGAAATAAACTGTTACCATCTATATCTATATAAACCTATTCTACTTTTTATGTGTTCCCAGATCTCCATATTAAAGCGGGCTTTAGTATGTCTATTAAGAGGTGTTCAGATGTAAATAGCCTAATTATTGTTCCTAGGTTTATGCTGGATTAATTCAGTCACATAACTATTACTTTTCACAACAGCAAAGTCTTTATTGATTCCATTGGAGACACCAGACTACAACCAAAAATTGGCATAGAAACACTAAATGTACAATGACCATAAACAAGAAAACGCCAAAATGTAATCATATCAAATGAACCAAGATAGAAAAAATATCTTTAAAGTTTTAAACAAAAACAAGAGCTGAAGCCCTTTCACAACGCTGTGCTGAGCATCTTCAATTAGTGATTGGAAGAAAACTATCAAAAACACAAACTATCACACACACACATCTAAAATGTAATTCTGTGAAGTTTCTAGAATTGTGACGCAGTAATCGAAGTTCTGATTTCTTAAGCAGTCTACACCTCAGGTTCTGTTCACTCACTACTGATTGTTTACGAGTACCTTAATAACATTTGCATACAGTCTGTGTTATGTCATGGTGAGGAAGAATTTGCATCGCTTATTGAGGTAACGTTATAACAAATGTGCTTCTATAGAAAGCCTGTACTGTAGCTTGCAATTGCTGCCTTTATACACAGTGCAACATATACTTTACGCAAAGCAAACACTTAGATTAGGGATTAGTTACAATAATTTAGTGCTGCTGAGTAAAATGTCAAATATGTTGTGAATACAAATGTGTATGTGTACCTCCACTGTACCAACAAACCACAAGTAGTTTCACATATAAGTACAGTACATGTCCATGCAATAAGCATAAGCAACCTATTGGAGCCACATGGGGGAGAACACCTCTGTTTCTTCGGAGGTGCGTAAGAGGGGTGGATGGGGGAGCACCGTGTCTGGGCAGACCCGCGGGAGGTGAGACGCACCATAGAGGGAAGAACTCATGCTCACAAATGAGGAAACGACAACACTATGATTGGACATTACGCAAGATCTAATCGGGTTCTTTGGAAGGGGTCCACTGGCTGTGTGTGTGTGTGTGTGTGTGTGTGTGTGTGTGTGTGTGTGTGTCTGTATGTGTCCACGGGGAGTTTGTGAGTTCCATGTTTGACAAAATAAACCGGCTGACTGAGCTCATTGTTCTTGGTGAATAAAAACTCAAGGCAAACTGACAAAATCATACGGGTCTAAAAACAACTTTTCATTTGTGTGGCCTCGAGAGTCTAGCTCACTGTCGCTAATCACACGGACGTCCAGCCACCTCGGTGTCCTCACAATCTCCAACATGCTCACACACACATACAGTACACAGTCACAAGAGGTGAAACCCCATTCACACATAAAGCATAGGCAAGTGTTCAGCCAAGGCTTGTGATATTTGAACGGCCACCAGGGGGCACAACGATGCGGTGGCCAGAACGGCGCGGGACATTGTCATCGGCCTGGGCTCCTGGGAAATGAATAAGATGATGTTTAAAAGTTGTTTATTTATATTTTCCATATCGTGATTTATTACGAATATTTTCTTACTCAGATTTTATCTTCTAGAACAGCGGTCTCAAACTCAAATTGCCCTGGGGCCACTTTTGGTACGGTCATTTCATAGGTTGGCCACAAGAGCATTAAAGTACTCCAAGAAAGTGCAATATTCTCAAAATGTACTTTTTTTTTATTACCATTACCAACATATTTTATTAAACACATTTAGTAGTAGTAAACATAACCATAACAATAACTTTTTAACTATTTCAACATAAATGGAATAGTTCACACACACACACAGTAATCCTGGACCTGCATTTATTAAAGTTCATTGTTGAGAAAAAGTTTTTCACACAGATATGTGCTTCCAAAAAGGCACATTAACCGACTGAACATTTTTAAGAGTTCTCTCAGAAATTGTCCAATGAGATCTGCTTTTCCCTGTGCCTCCCTGAATTTAGCTTTGCCTGGCCAGATTATATAATTTTTTTACATCCCGTCACAGGTCAGACTGTGGGGGAAGGCGGGCCTGAAACAGCCCCCAGGCCGGGAGTTTGAGACCCCTGTTCTAGAGCCTTATATAATATACACAGTACATTTTTTTTATTAGGTCCGTTTTAGCAGACACTTTTATCCAAAGTGATTTACAATTACAAGGTGCTATTACATGGAGCAGGTAGGGGTTAGGCATCTTGCTCAAGGATGCTTACAGGTAGGACAAATTTGGGGCTCGAACCCAAGACCTTCCGGCTGAGAGTCAAACACCTAGAACTGCCCCTTGTACATCCTGTTATCTCCCAGTTTAACATAAAAGTTAAAGAATAAGCATCAGCACAAATGACAGAATGATGTAACACATCTGCTGTACCTGATAGGCTGAAGTTGGACTGGTGAAGATTGCGGATCGGTGGAGGTTGGTGAGAGGTGGGTGAGCTTCTGGCCGAGGGAGCAGGGGTGACATATTTCGGGGTGGGGGGGACTTCGTACACAGGGCCATCGTACATCCCACGAGAAACACCTTGCCTGACCTGTGACTGAACAGTAAACCCACGCTCACTAATGTATCAGTTACTGTTTAATTCTGGGTATCGCTCTATCCTGGAGTATGCTTGATAACGCAGAACTCATCTATGTATGGTCAATTTCAACATTTAACCTTTTTAGTTCCATTTGAATGGTGAAGGATGACTGCTGTACATATGAAATGTATTATATTTATATATTTAGTACCATTACTATCGCATGTGAACATTATAATTTTATTCAAAGCAGAATTTGACCTATATGTATACATTAGATATACAGGTATAAAATATAGCGTTAATGTTTTTGCAATGAGAGTTAGCCATATAGTTTTAGTGTCAATTATTGACTGATTGATGTTTAAATCAGTACAGTAGAGACAGATGGTAGGCTTCAACCAGGGGCGTCAGCTGCACTGTTAAACATCCGGGGCTGAGCACAGATTCTTCGGGACGCAGATATATGGTGGCGGACCATGACTCTCGACACTGGGCCGTTAGTGCTACCACAAGAAACAAAAAGTTGCCCTATGTGGTCAGAACCAGTGCGCAATGCACAAATTAACGGTACATATAATAAAGCTAACCACACACGCACATACGGTACGCGCGCGTAGTGCATGGGGCCTATGCTAGTAAATGCGGGGGTGAGGTCACGTCACGTCACGTCATGTCATGTCACGTCACGTCACGTCTCGTCACGTCTCGTGAACTTCAAACATAATGTAGCAATATTATTGCACTCTTCGCAGACCCACGAGACAGGCTGCGTCATGAACATTATTGCATATTCCTACAGAAAATATTTGTGTTGTTATTGTTGTTGTTGAACTGCACCTATACTTTGTATTGCATACATTTAAAATTACATTCGGGGCTACAGTCAAAACATTCGGGGCTGAAGCCCTGGAAAAATGACCTGGCAACGCCGATGTTTTCAACACTAGTCAGTCTTTAATGTGGTGTACAGTACCTGGGTCCTGAATTTGATTCGCTGGTAGGCAAAGTCTGGGAAGGCCTGGCGAGGGATGAACCGACCGGTTCCCTGCTGAACGTGCAGCTTGTCCTCCTCAAACACCACCCGACCTTGACATATGACCACCGCCGGACCCCCGCGACACTCCAAACCCTCAAAGATGTTGTATTCCACAGCCTGCGGAACACAATAGAGAAGAGAGAAACAGAATTTCAGGACAGTTCAATAGACGAATGAAAGGAAAAAACATAATTTGCTATATAGTGCACTAAACTGGCGTGCCAACATTTGATTAAGTGTCCGAATACTAACTAATTTATACACTAGATTGTGCCCTCAGAAAATGTAGTGTACAATCAACTGTAAAATACATTGTGATATAAACACCACAATGCACCGCTTCGCCTCACAATTTCTGTATCTTTTATTGCTGAATTTATAATGAGCACTTTGCAGTTTAGCAATTATTGACTGTTTAAAGAGTGAATAATAACTTTCGATTATTGTAATTATTGATTGTTTTGAGGAGCGAACGAATATCTAACTAAGGACAAGGATTGTCGCTGATTGGATGCACTAGTCTGTTCCTCTAATGAGTAGGCCTACTTTATTTTTCTACTACTTGACTTGACTTCAAGGACCTTTTGCCACAATGAGGGCAATATACATCTTAATATTTTTAATACCCCTGTCCTGGTTCCTTCTCCTTCGTGTGGCCACATGAAATCGTTAAGAGACGGACAGACTGGTGTGTCCAATCAGCGTCAATCCTTGTCCATAGGTAGGTACCAACCTTTTCCGGTAGGAGTTGAAATTTGCAATTTGTCGTTGAGTTTTGTTATTTGCCGTTGTGCTTTTTGATTTGTTGTTTTTTTTTCCTATTTGTCGCCACCGTAGGATAGTGAATGAGCAAATGAAACTGCAGTAAAAATGAAAGCAGGCAGAAAAAAAAGAGAATAATTGGGCGTATAAAAACAGCATCTATGTGATCCTATAGGGGGATGGGTGAGGGGTAAAAGGGATTATAACCCGTCTGGATTAAGACCTTTTAGAGTGTCAGAACAGACTGCATACATTAACCAGCCTTCTTCATGGTAATGTAACCAGCCATCTTCATGCTAACACAACAGCCCTTTCGTATGAATCAAACCAAATAGCGTTTGTTTGAGTTTCAGTTGATCTGTCTTCATTCTATTTAGATTTTAGAATATTTATTTTAGAATCCTTAAAAATCCTAGAATTTGTAATTTTATGACCCTCTGACCCTACCATGCCATTATTAGGGCAAGAAAGACCACTCACTAACAGCATTTGCTGGGTTTTCTCTGTGTCCTCTGAATTCTCCCTTGTTTTGTTAAATCGTCACGTTCCAGCTTCTCCCATTTGTAGGACTCATGTCCTCTATCTCTCCTCCCTCCTTTCAATCCCAAAATGGAACTTCTCAATTTGTGGATTAGTGAAATTGTTTTACCATTTCATTCCCTTCTCTTCTCCATGGCCTATGGCATCTTTTATACCCTCTGCACCCCTCTGTGTTTTGTCGTCTGTTTTGAAGTTGTATAATCATTTTGAGCGTGTAGCTTTTAGTTTTATGGTTGCAAAATAAATGTTGAGCTTTGTGGTTGAAGTTTTTCTTGCAGCTTGCAGACAATGCTTTGAGTTTGAGCTGTTATGAGTCACATATTAGAAAATTCAAAATACAGATCGCCATTTGACAATGTCAACAGCATGACAGATTAGCATGTTGTTCAACCCTCCCAATGCGTTGAGACAAGCTGTAAGGTAGCTGACAGCCTGAAGGATAAAACAGCCCAAATATGTCTATATTAACTGTGGGGCCTTCCCCGGGACAGCAGAAAATCATCCCGTCACCACACTGAATCTCCAAAGGAAAGCTGCTTGCTGGCTTGTTGTCTTATGAAGCCCCTTGAGACTGTAAGCTTGACTTAATACACATGTCTCAACCTACTTTCTTTACCTCATCTGGACCTCATGCATGTTCCAGGTAGTGTTCCCTTATTGTCTTTAGCTCAAGTCTTAACCTTGTTTCTGGCCTCTTTTAATCCCTTTTTGTTGTCCTTACCGACTGCTGCGCCTTAGAGGTGATCGTTTTGACTCTGTCGGGGTCCCAGACGACAATGTCTGCGTCGGAGCCAATCGCTATCCGTCCTTTACGGGGGTAAAGGTTGAAGATTTTGGCGGCGTTGGTAGAAATGACCGCCACGAATTGGTTCTCATCCATCTTTCCATTGGCCTGAGGAGGCAAAGATACAAGACAGACATGGTTAAAATGAGGTCCAAAGCAACTTACCATGATTAGTATTACGACAAGCAAGTAGGGGTTAGGTATCTTGCTCAAGGATGCTTACAGGTAGGCCATCTCCGGGGTTCTAACCCACGACCTTCTGGCTGAAAGTCCCAACACCCAGACCACCAGACTACCCTGCCCCTGCTTGCAGACAGCACCGTGCACTCACCACGGCCTTGTCCCAGACGATGCCCATCCTCTCCTCCACCCCGTTGGTGCCCTCCGGGATCAGGGTGAAGTTGTCCTTACCGATGGCCTTCTGGGACACACTGTAGCCGCAGTGGGCACTCCCCACCACCTGGAGGTCCCCACTGGGACATCACGTCAAAAACAGTGTTAGAAGGGACCTTCCGTCTCCCCCTTGTGGTGCAAACCGGCGCTACAAAAACACTGATGTTCTGGTTTAAACTCCAAGAGCGCACGCCCCGCCCCTCTCACAGTGTTGAGTAGCTGGCAGTCCTCTCTACTCCTCCCCCTACAGCCACCCACACTTCTGGGCATAATGGGGCAGAAGTGTGGGCATCTGGGAGAGCTATAATGCAGTTGAGGATTTTACCTTTAAAAGAGTGACAGAGATATTTATTACTTAGACAAGATACTGTGGCGCATACACACTTTATTCTGTTTATGGTCAGCTGTTATGTAATGTTACGTCATTGGTGTTTCTGAACTGAAACATTTATTTTCAATGGCCATGTAAACAGTTTGAAGTTCCATCCCGTTTTTCGGAAAGAAGGGAAAAGATCTATATTATTCTGCTCATGAACACACAGCCATTGTCACCGAGAATAATAACCACAAAGCCTGGCAGTTTCTGCGCTGGCCACCGGCATCCTCAGTGAGCAGCACAGTGTGAGCTACGGTGCCAGCCGTGCCAGTGCTGCCCTTGGTCAGACAGGACAGCCAGCCCGTCCACAGACTGGTGCAACGTGCAGGCAGTAGCCAACCGTGCACTCAGACTTAACTAGGTGCACTGCACTACTGTCGAGCCAAAAGCCAAACACAATGGGCTGAATAGGATACATTTTCCACACACACACACACACACACACACACACACACACTGATCTCTCATTATCATAATCTCTCATCCGAGTCATTCTTTTGTGTTCATTATTATAGTGATTATCAGTAGTGGTGTACAATGAGAGCCTCCCCACCGTGTCTTAGCAGTACCCATTATCTAAACAACAGGCTTGGAGGGGGAGTGTTTGAAGGAGTCCAGGAGAGGAGAGGCACTTTGGGCAGAAGCTCAGAGAACACCAAAGCATCACGCCACCCCTGTGACAGCATGGACACGAGGGGGCGAAGGAGGAGAGGAGTGGGTGCGCTTGGTAGCCAAGGCAACGGCGGATGGAGGATTCTAGTTCCTGCGCTATTTATGGAATCGGGGACGGTGAAACGTGTAAAGCAGGGTGCTGCGTGTGTGTGTGTGCGTGCGTGTGTGTGTGTGTGCGTGCGTGTGTGTGTGCGTGCGTGCGTGCGTGTGTGCGTGCGTTACCCGTTGCGGTATGACTTAGCTGTTTGGGGGGGGGGGGGGGGGGGGGGGGGGGGGGGGG
>JAOEHI010052063.1:0-17364 GCA_025447815.1 Percopsis transmontana | reverse complement strand
AGCTCCGCCGTGAGCCAGCCCAGTGTCTCCCCTGTTCCCCGCCGTAGCCGCTCTGCCGACGGGAAGCAGACTCCTGTTGTGCCGAGAAAGTCCGTTGCTCCGGACCCCGTCGGGCCAGCGGGAAGAGACACTGCGAGAGCGTGCGTCCTGCGGGCTGCTACTCTCCTTTTGTGGTTGGGGCATTCTGTAACAGCGGTGCGTAGTGAGCGAGAGTAAGCGCGAGCCCGAGGAACACAGGCAGGCGGAATTGCCGATGAAAACGCTAGACAGCGTTGTTTTAATGAGAATACACACATACAGAAGCGAAAACCCGAAACAATGCCCCAACAACCGCTGGGAGCGCGCCGATCGTGACAGTTACTACTATTTTACCACTAACAAGAATTTACCCTTCAAAGGGAATTCTGGACAATTTTTACCTAGACCTCATTTTTCCATCTCTCCCAAATGTGGCAATCATTTGTGACCATATAGGAAAATGAGGTTCATGTCTAAATTGAACATAATTCCCCTTTGCTTAATAGAATACCGTAAAATGTTTACCTGAGTACAAGGTGGATACGCTGTTCATGATTTACACTTACAGGAGTACGCTCGACCACCCCTAACTCCCCTAGGTTTATGAGATTTTAGTTTTAACTCTAAAATGCTTTGTGAATTATTTGTGGACTGTCAGTCAGTTACTGATTTAGATACTTTTAGGCTTTATTCTTTGGGAAAGCAACTCCAGGAGGAAAGACCATGAGTTGTAATGTGTAATTATGTCAAACACGAGCAAAACTAGATTAGCTCTCTGCCCAAGACTGAAATACAAGTTAAAAGGGGTAGAGATTTGAGTGACATTTGACAAAAGTTAAAGGTAGCAAATGCTCCTGCTGTGTTTGAAGGTACATATGCCTTTAAGGCTTTACCCCCACACTAGTATACTCCTGTGTCAAGGTTTCTTGACAAGGTAATCACTAACTGGCTCAGCTTCAAATAAGCTTGCTGGTGACTGGGCTGTACTGTATTAATAAAGAAGTAGATACGGTCAAGGTTATTACTGCTTATGCTGTACAGTAATACATTCTGGGGCTGGAGAAAGAAAACCAGTATAGTTGAAGAAGAGAATTGTGAGATTGCCATATTACTACTCTGCCAGTAGGGTAAATGTGGGAATGATGAAATGTGAGGCTATCATATTACATTTTTACTATAGGCTATGATTGTGATAACCTTACAGAATGATAAATGTTTAATAACTTCAAACAAGCATGAATATTTAGCTATGGTACCTCATACATTAGGTAATAATAATAATGGTGATTTTGTTATATATAAATAAATATAAAGAATACTACACTTTCCTCAAAAATATATTAGGCATCCTGTTTGTTTTTTAGTGTTGATTTCATTCATAATCGACACAAACAGAAACACGTTTCTCATCTTTCAATATCGACTTTTCAAACTTAATTGAGTCACATATTTGAATCTTCATAATTATGCTGAATCACATGCACAGAGTCACCACAAATCAGAACTCTTAAACTAGCTCTTCCTGGCTAGTGGCTATAATTGACCTGGGTGGCTTGTCAAGGCATGAGATGTACATGAATTAAAAAGCAGTTAATGGAATCATTCCAAATCATGAATATGTCGCCTGAGGCTCTTTGCCCTCATTCAAGTTTCCCTTCAAGTGTCTGAAGCATTATATGGTGCCAGACATTAATGGCAAGTCCAATTGTGTCTTTTGTATTAGTAATCAACTTTGAAAGTTTATTTTGGAGAAAATATGCAAAGTCATCACTGCAAAGACTATAGACCGCCATACTGAATCTATTAAATCCTCATACATTTTTAACAAGCACTGTATTCTTGCAGATCCAAACAAAATATACCTTTCAGCACAGATGTTGAGCGACTCTTAATACAGACTTTAATTAGTAGCTTGTTTGCTCAGGGATTGGCTTGGCTAAACTGTAATGCCTTTACCCTGTTTTCCCTTTCTGAGATTTATGTTTGAGTGGAGGAACTGCTGAACTTGTGAACAGATTTTTTTTTTCAAATTAACTACATTTTTATATTATCAATATTTCTTCAAGCCCAATTCTAGTAATTACACACATGCTGCCAAGACTGCTTGGAGGAAATATGCCCCCTTGTGCCCACAAAGATGGTTGGGCAGTGAAAAGAGAAAAAGGCCACATTTAAGACCAATTTTATTGAACTATTGCATATTCATCTTGCGATTCACCCTTTTCCGAAACACAGAAAAAAACAGTGCTGATTAAGGGACGGCTCCACGCGGTGATTCATGTTTTATTAGGCTTCAGCTTGTCATATGACAAGGCAGTTAACCAAAGGTCATGCAGATTTGTGGGTGAGTGACATGCAGATGAACCAGTTCGCACACCCATGTGGGGCCAATGCCCTGGACAAATAGCTATGACCTAGCCAGGTTTATCCCTTACAGTCCCAGTGTAGTTCACCTTGTATTGCAAGACAGGGCTGAACTTATTTCTTACCTATTTAGACCAAAAAGTTCCTCAACTATCCACTTAGGTAAAGTTTGGGAATCACAGAGGCAGAAATGAATATCTGCTGGATTCATTTTTTTCCCATCCCTAACTTAGCTAAGTTAAAGGGAATGTCTAAATTAAACTGCTTTGACCTTTAGGTAACGTGAAATACCACTGGTCTCATTATTCTGAAAGATGGCGAGAAGCAGGAGGGATATATAACTTGTAATGTTGGTCACACTTTATAGAGCACTGCAGAGAGCTATTAGGCATGTACCGTGTGACATGCCTTTGTCATGACACACAGTGTACAAATTTTATAAACCTTTAAATGGCAAGATGCCCTGGGCTTTGCCATTAACATCTGTGTTTTGGAATATTACAAGAATGAGATCGGATTCAGAAAAGTATATAATGAATATTTAATTTTATACTATTAATTGTACTTTTCTGAATATTATATAGTATAATATATATATACATACACAAACTGAAAAACAATATACAGTACTATGTATACTGTATGTGGATGGCAGATGACAGATAGCAAGACAAAGAACACACACACACACACACACACACACACGGTCACACACGATCCAGGTGATTTTTCAATGGGATTCACATTACTTTGACAGGATTAGCCTTTAACTAAAAATCATATGCAATACCAAGGAAATAAATGCAACAGCTTAGACTTTTCTACAGCCAGCGGAGCCAAGACAAGACGGAGATTTGGATATTATTCACCGGCATAAATATTAATCGAATGCACACACAGGGGCCAGTATCACGGATGAGGTCATGTTATTGAAACAAGAGGACGGGGGACAGTCCTGTAAAGCTCACAGCAGGGAGCATAGGTTTTAGTGGAGAAATTTCAATTTTCCTTTTACACATCTCTATAGGGTAGAAAACAGAACAATTTCACTCTAAGATGAAAAATGGTTTAATGTGATTTTATTGCAGTCATACTAACATGTCCGGTACATTATGTAAATTCTATATAATTTGAAATAAAATTATATCCACCTTAACACAATAGGGTAATAATGTATTGAAACAGACAAATGACATCTTTTAAGTATTACAATGTAACTCTATTAATGACAGAACACTTGTTCTGAAGTTATATTTTCTGTGAAATGCTCTGTGGCTGTTCATTATTGCTTTAGCTAATTGTACTCCCTTTGTAACATGATTTCCTACAAATTACAGTGTAAGCGCGAGTGGGGTTATGTGTCAGAAGATGCATTGTCTTCCCTTAAATGCCCCATTAGGCCAGAGCTAAAGGATTATGAGAGTCCTCATTAGTTAGACTATTCCTCACCCTGACATGCCATCTCTTATGGGTACCCCTGCCGTCAAGGCTCTGTGAACTGTGTTTAAACAAGAGCCTTGTAACGGCAAAAAAAAAAAAAAAAAAAAAAATGGAATTGTGAATAATGTCTTAAAAGTCTCTGGAACAGTCTGGTGATTAAGGGTTGCCTGTCAAATACTAACTGTACTGTATCTCCCTTAGTAAAGTTTCCCACCTAATATTTTCCTTAACTGTGAAAGGTACATTCCTTGATTGTGTTAAAGCGCCCCCAAAGCAACAAACAACTGTCCGCAACAATGTTGGTGGCTTTAGGCGAAAAAAAGACAGTGCAAGCAGGGTAGGAATTTCACGGCGGCCGTGATACCATACACGGCCGTACAAAGTCATTGTACTATTCGTGAGCACAGGTCTGCGTACACAACATTTTGGAAATGCGCACCGTCCGCAGACAGGCGCATTGTGAAACTATCATTTTAATTGGAGCCAATGTTTTTCGTAAAGATCTGTGAAGATCAGTTTTGAAGTTGGAAGGTGATATGATCTTAATAGGAATTTCTCAAGTTATCCAGACCAACGTGTTACTAAAGTGTTTAGTGCATTAGCTTACCCTTATTGGCTAAGAAGTTGGCTAAGAAGTACTTACAGTAGATTTAGCATCAAATGCACTTGCCTGTAAATGGGTTTTTATGAATCCACGAGTCAGTGCAGAATTAACCTTGTTTTCTCTGTATTGTCACATTTTTCCGACTACACACTCGCATAAGCGATCTTTTTTTTTGCCCCCAGGTAGTCTGCGACTCAGAGGAAAGTTCAAAAAGGCTGTGTCTCTATTACACCTGTGTAATCTCTGCTTCATCAGCGACAGACATTGATCACTGCCTTTGAGAGAATCCAAGTAAATCAATCAGCCAGGCAGGCCATAGATAGCATAGACACCCTAGATCATCCTCTCATCAATAAAAGAGCACAGCAGTCGATGGTCTCCGGCCAAGCTACCACTAACTACTGTAGTTGCAGCTGAGTGGGGAAACTTTGCCCGCGGAGCTAGCCAACGCGAAGAGCACTGCCCTCTCTCTGTGGGCAAACACTGCTGCAATGTTGAAACAAACCTGGTGGCAGTTGTGCGTACTAGTTTGTATTGCGCCCCCAAACCCCTCCTTCAGCGCCACACTCCCCCAGCCAGCCTCCCAACAAACAATAATTGTGTGTCTCTCGCTCACACTGTTCTGAACAAACTAATTTATATTAAGACATTTGGAACAAAACCAGTCAAAAGTTTGGACACACATTCAAGCTATTCACTTGAATGGGAAAGTGTGCCCAAACTTTTGACTGGTACAGTATAAAAATATATACAATCATAAATACCAAAAGTATATACTGTGGAGACAACCCAAGCCTCTGATGCATAGGAACACCACAATAAGCGGGTTGGTACAGTTATGGTTAGTTGAAAGGGAAAAGGGGTAGATAACGGCAACCAGCAGCTTGTCGGTGTCCCCAGGTCCTTCGCTGGGTGTTCCAGATGTTGTCCAAACATCACGCATGTATTCTAGAGGTAGGGTCCAAACAACACGGTCTGTGGTCAGGCCAGTAAACCCGCACAACTACTTCCACTATGTCTACTTCTCTACACCACATCAGACATTCACACTCCTCTCTCCCCTCTGCCAGGTGCCGGCCTCATTTCCTTTCCTTGATTAGAAGATTCAGTGCAGCTGCTGCTCCTCCATTCTGCAATGAGGTGGGTTGGAAGGTACTTGTTCTCCCACACCACCCCTAGTGGTCTGGAGGTCACCTTACCCGTTTACTGGTTACCACAACACACACACACACACAGAATCCTGCTGGGGAGTGCAAATTGGTTTTCATCCTCATCCTCAGACAACATTTCTGCAGACACCTGTGGCTGAGGAGGTAGATGGCTCCACATCCTGGCCAGTGCCAGATGGTACTCCAAAATATTTCAGAAGGGCCCCTGAATTTGCATTAAAATACAGTATATGAGCAGGGGCGGTTTGTTCCTTAGGGCGATCGGGCGACACGCCGCCAAAGTGGGAAAGGGGAGGGAGGGAATTTCTATCACATTCTACCACAGTGTTACGCTAGCTGTGACTGTTCTAGACATTTTGTCGTGCCTCTGAATATCATAGTACAATCAGCGTCAAGTGTTCTGCGGAGGACCACCCAAGCTACCCTCCCAAGCTACCCTCCCCTATGTTTTCTACGTCAAAGTATCCTAAACACGATTATTATTATTTATAGGGAACAAGGTGTTAAAATAATGTTTATGTTCTGGAGAGTGTGTAGCCAAGATGTATTAATGTAAGATGTAAGTAATTAGTGCTGCATTTATGTCGGGAAAATGATTAGAATGTACTATTTACTGAGTTTTTCACAAATCTTTCTCCCAGGGAAGCATACCCCTGTACCCCATAGTAATTACGCAATTTCAACACAAATGTCACTCCAACCTAAAAATGTCAGCACCCCCAAGTGAACATCATCTTCCAGCGTCCCTGACTCCTCAATTATATTTCAGTGAACCCCAGAACCCAAAATGTCTGCCCCAGCTCACTGTTTGTATTTGGGTGGGTAGAAAACGATGAGAGACTAGGAGCCCAGTGGTGGAGGAGTAGAGAGGAGTGCCATTCAGCACTCAGATTTATATATAAATCTGAGTGCTGTATATTGTTTTTGATGAATATTTTTTTTGTCAAAATCATACTTATTCTGCTGCTTATATGTTGATTTATTTTGATGAATTTCTTCTTACATATAGCCAGGACAGGATTCCCACGATGGAGGAACATTGCCTATCAAAGTCAACACACAAACGGCCTTGAAGCAGAGTTGGTTAGAGTCAAAGTCAACCAAGAGGTATGGGTCCTTAACAAGTAGCAGTAGGCAGCACATGGGCTAAAGGAGAGCTCAAACCGGGTATAACCCAAGATGACAGCAAGCATCCACCCTGCTGAAGTATCTTTCAGCAAAACACCAAATTCTTTCCAGCCCCAGGGGAGCTATTTTGTAGCCAACTCTCTGCTTTGACCTCCCTGTGGAGAGGGACAAGCAGAGAATGTTTCCCTTTGAGAATAGAGAATCACACAAAAATATGTTCCTTTATGGTTTTGAGGTCAAGGCGTAAATGGCTTATCTCCCACTTTTTGTTTTTAGTTTCAAGTGCATTCCCATATACGCAGAAACCCAGTCTGCTAATTATATCATAGCAAAAATGTTGTATCTGTTTTACTGCTGTACTTTCTAGCTGTCAGAGAAGGTTCTTTTCCCCCAAAGCCTATGGAGTGGTTTTGGAACTGGGTTAGTTGTCAGACAGCTTTTAAAATCCCCAGCTTTTGGCTGCTCTTGACACTCTAGTTGAACCCATCCTATTAACGCTGGATTACTGGTGAGAGGCCATGTTTTCTTGACAAGGGAATAGAGCAGAACATTTTTGAGGGGATGACTTAATCTCACAATTTTTAATTGCTGTAGTATCTGTTCATGCCTTTTCAGAATATGTCAAACAGAATTTTGGATGTACTAACGTCTGGGTTTTCTCAGAAAGTTGTTACTGAATATTGTATGCCTACGGTTCCGAACATGAGAATGGTAAAGCCTCAGAAATAATGTAGTTCACAGTAACATGAATTTTGGTTGTAAAAAAAAGTCTGGAGGAACATTTTTGTTGTATCTGCTTGAACATTACAGAGAATTTAATACGGTCGCAAAATTAGTTTTTGAGAAAGCGTGGCGATTACTGAGCTGGCAGAATTCCGTAAACATTAGCATCTCTGCTGGTGGTAGCTTATAAAAGATACAGTAGCTGGACTCTCCAGGCATTTCTTGCTAACAAGACTGCTTTTTGGTGCGAATATTATTCATGACATGAAATTCTCATGCCGATTCAATTGCATGTGCAGCAGTTGACACTAAAGACTCCCTATGAGCCTGTGTGTGTGTCCATGTGTGTCCAAGCGTGCACTTGTATTTTTTTATTTGCATATTTGTCCATGTGTATATAGGCCATGTACTGTATGTCTATGGTTGTGCACGCCTGCCTGTGTGCATCGCAATCTGTTAATTCGTTCCTATCATGAAATACCATTAATTGACAGAAAATTAACAGTGCGTTTTTTGAAATGCTAATTTTCCAATTTTTCACCTTATTTTTCCATTTTTTTTCTAAGCTTAATAACCAAACCAACAGGGGTACCACGACAACGCCCCAGATTTAATACGGCAGGGTGCCAACAGAAATAATGACATCAAATACCAGGATACAGTACAAATAGCCTCCTCATGATTTATTTGAAATAATAAATAACCCAAGTAAAATACCTACACAGAAATTCATACCTTTATCAATTCACCTTTATCAATTATGAGACACCCCCGCCTACCCTTGACCCCTTATAATTTCAGCTAACTTCCTATGAAGCTAACATTAACAATAATTGATAAGGGCCTTGCTGACTATTGTGTCCTCACAGCAGTCATGATTATGTGATGTCTGCTTGCTTAGTCACATTGTGCAATCGATTTTCAATAATTTACTTCCCAGGGTGAGAGCTCTCTTTGCTTGTAAACCAAGCAAATCTTTCATTTTGGGCTTTACTATCCTGCTACTGCATGACATTGCGAGTTTCTGCAGTGTTGAAACTCAAAGCCCCTGTTCACCCTCACAGGGTTTGGAGTTAATGTGACTTAATAAAACTCTTCATCATCTTTAGTGAAGTGCTAAAATGCAAATCCCTATATTCAGTAACATTGGTCATACAATATTGTTGATTATTGAAGGCTGGGGGATATTGAATGTAAGGATTCTAACACAGATTGATTAAAATAGTTACATTTTGGTTTGTTGAATGAGTTTTTTACATTTTACATTTACAGCATTTAGCAGATGCTTTTATCCAAAGCACTGGGACTATATACTGTATATTAACTAGTATAGTGATTGTTGCTACTGGAGACAATGTTGTCAAAAGGATAAATATTATAAACAAACAACAAAAATGTGATCTCACTCCCCTCGCACATTTGCAAGTGCTAACATGATGATTATGTCATCAAGAATAAACCATGATCCCCTAATCTTGGACATGTTGATGGAATGCAATGTGAAACAGAAGATGTGTGAGAGATGAAGTGTGGTGTCTCAGGGGACTAATGGAATGACCGTGGGGCACAGATTTCTTTAAATAAGGTTTGTGGAGAAATGTATTTCAGTAAATGAATTTGTGTCCTGTAGGTCTGCACCATTTCAATGTTTAATATAATAACGTAATCCACTACCTTGTTTATTGCAGCTCATGCATGTGGTCAATTATAGTACAGTACCTCTACAGTTACTTTACAGTGATGCCTACGCAATGACAAACCAGGAAGTGGATTACAGCTCAATCTGTCATCAAAAAAAGATCCTGGGATATTATAACAGCGTTAACATTCTAGGGAATAAAAGGTTTTTCAACGGTTATAATCAATTATAATCTATGCAGTTGTGACAGAGATAGCATGACTCTAAACGGATTTTTTTGATCAGATGTTGATGACAAACTAAATGGAAAAATTTAGTACAGGTCAATTTTCGGAATTACTCTTTAAGAGTAGCTTAAAGAGTAATTCCGAAAATTGACCTGACCTCATAGAATATCTAAATATGACACAGACTCTTTGATGTAGTGTAATACAATTTGTAATATTACAATAGAAGATTTTTTTGTATACATTTATCTTATCCAAAACTAATTAATAAATATAGGCCTTAATGAAATTTGAAATGCATTCTATTCACTAGGTATGACTATTAAATCTATAAGAATGAATGTCATTGTGCACCATACCTGAAAAAGATTATAACCATAATTGAAATGACTAGGTACAACAGTATATTCACAGTCCAAAATTCTGGAGTTTGCTGATCTCGTATGTGTAGGGGTTAGTGAACAGGACTTTGACACTGTCCAGACCTTTGAATCACCCGGTAAGCCATTTTGCTGTTCCATATTAATATACAAGATTTATTGTTTCATAATAGAGGGCCTTCACAGCGATATAACTCGGTGATTAGTGGCTAATGAATGACTGCCAACCTGTATTGTGTAATGCATTCATCTGACCGATTGTGGCCGGCCTTCTGTGGGAAGGCAGCCAAAGAGAAAAGTTTATTAGAAAAACCATATTAATTAACAAGTTACAGGAAATTTTTCTGAGGAGGCCATACATTAAAAATACTTAGCGTGATGACATTTTTATTGCATCAGTAAAGTGTGATGATTAAAAGCAATATTGCAATGGGTCTGTTGTTGGAGGTTTACCACTTACATTTTATTATCTGTCAGATATTCTTTGGGAATATCAGTGGTAAGCAGCTAAAATGGTGAGACAGCCATCTTATGATGTAGTGAGTTTTGGTTATTGTTTTGGTAATTGAGATATATAGTATGTAGAACTGGTGACCCCTCAGGATGGAGATTTAAAAACAAATTAAAGTCAGCCAAATTTATACAAAGGGTAGTTGAGGATTATGTGTTGGTAAACAATTAAATGATTAAGCTTAAGATTCAAACTCTTTTCAAACATTCTGAAGTTTTGTAATAATTTTCACATCAATGCATCCTACAACAAACTTCACCTAAAGCCAGGACCACACTTCCAGATTTTTCCAGTGAAATGCAGCCATGAAAAGACATATGTCGCAAACATAATGACAGCTGTCTTTGTGGACCACACATCTAAAGACACAAGATAGATAGAACATATGTCGTTTTGTGCTACAACACTTACACTTGTCCCATGGTATTTTGACACACATGGTTTTGTACTTTCATATTCCCCAAAATCTACATTGGCTATTAACATCTGCTGTTTCGATGAACCCCGACAAACATGAATGAAACATGTTTGATTAAATCTTGACACTGCCGATTGAGAGAGATTTGAGTCTTTCACCCACACACACATAACGGTTAATACAACACACACACACAACTAAACTAGATTGTACTTGACTATTCTAACCAGATCACAAACTAGGTCCAAATCAGGCTGGAAAGTTGTGTAGTGGCCCCAGCCTAAAGTAAGCATTCATGAAATGAAGCTGTTGTTAAAGTCCCCAGGCACCCACACAAAAAGTGTCATCACTTTTTGGGGAAATACTGATGACTCATCCTGCACTCAGGGGGCATAGACAAATTTTTACATCCAATTAAATGATCTTTAGATCTGGTGGGTGGGTTGTGTGTAATGCATTTTGAACACTATTGGCTAATCTCGAAACAAGTCCTTGACAAGTCCTGCCATAACATCTTGTTTCAAGAGGAAAGTATTACTCCGCCGCACTTATTATGCTCAGTCAGCCGTTAACTCTAGGGGCCCTATCTTACGCCCAACACCAAGCGGCGCAAAGCACGACATAAGTGTCTTTGCTAGTTTCCGACTGACCGAGTTGTAATTTCCCCGTCCAGCACCTACGTTGTTTAAATACGAAATGCAGTTGCACCTGTTTCAGCGCTCGTGGGCGTGTTGTGGTCAGGCAAATTGTTGGCGCATTGCTATCTTAAGGAAGCGGAAAGCGATTGCGCAATTGACCAACAAAGTCAATGGCGCAGTATTTCACAGTGTCACGATCGGAGCGCACAGGCTCGTGCACGCTCCGTGCTTCCCTTCCCTGTAATGCACCTGTGGACGATTAGCCCCACAGGTGCATCTCTTTAGGTGTATTTAGTGTGACTATTTAGGTTTCGCATAGTGTTTCGGCATAGATGCCCTGTACTTTGTGTTTTTTCAATTAAAACTACGCTGTATGCGTTCACCGCTCCTAGGACTTCCTGTGATTTCCTCTGGCTCGCGCTTGCTCTCGCCACCCGTACACACACCTGTTACACACTGTTAGTTTAAGGGCACATTATCAACATACAGTAGGCGAGTGCACAACGCACATACACTCTGTTACAAGTTTACTTCCATTTTAAATGAGGGGTTGCTGTAGGAAAATCATGGATTAAGGTGAATAATTTATTTTGGCAACATGGGTGAGTAGAAAAGAATGTACATGAAAAATTCTATACCATCTATTTCAGTGTATAGGTTTTAGTGTATAAGGGTTTTCCTGCAAAAAACATTGTTTGTAATAAAGTTGTATATCCATTTATAGAGAAATAAAAACATGGCGTGGCCCTGGGTGTGTTTTGTGTATCAAACAGTTTTTTGGATTTCATATTAATTTGCTCTATTGCACCGTAAAAATCATACCAGCACAGCTACAGAAAATATCATTTGTCAGCATTTTCAAAATATTTGTTCAATTTCCAGCGGTTAATATGACCTCATAATATGGTATCATCCTGTAAAGTTTTTGGGGACAAAACTGCATCTGAAAAACATTCTCACAACAGCTCTTGCATTCATTCCAGGCATTGTGCAGTGGCGGTGAGCAGAAGGTCTTCTCGAGTTATTGACAGCTAATTTAATAAAGTGAGACAATAAAGCCTCAGGCAGACACTACATCAGCCAGAGGCGTCCACGAACAGTGTCCTCTCAAGGACAGAGGTGCTGCCGATCAGAATGGCTGCAGCACACTCAGGTCTGCAGACTTTACTCTTCTTGACAAGTGTTATTCATCAGTAACCTCTGCAACCTCCAATCAAGGAGAACATAGGTCCATTAACGCCTCAGACTGTGTACAGATAAAGCCCCTTTGTTCATGTATTTGTCTTGCAAGACAGTATTAGATATCGTGGCATGGCATTGTGAAATTCACATTTACAGCATTTAGCAGACACTTTTATACAAAGAAATTTACAATTAGTACATTTGCTGAATGGTTCATACAACAACAAACAACATTCTGTTAGAATAATGACAGCAGCATGGAAATAGGGCGAACTTAGCTATACATTTTACATTTCCATTACATTTCCAACGTATCATTCCATCCTCAAAATAATTGCCAAGAACCTAAATACCAGTAAAGTGCTTATTTTTCTAAGAGCTGATCCAACAAAGCAGGAGATAGAAGAGAGATTTTTGGAGATAGAAGATGGAGAGAGATGATAAAGGATAGTCATAGAGAAGTTAGTGGAGTGTTATGAGGTCGAGGTAGATTCTGAAGAGGTGGGTCTTAAGATCAGTAGTGACTCTACTGTCCTGACTGCTGCAGGAAGCTCATTCCAACATTGCAGCGCCAGGACAGAAAACAGTCGATACTAGGCTGTGTGACTCTTCGTAGTGACGGAGGTACCGGTCGGCTGGTCGGTTGAAGTGCTCTGGTTGGGGCCTGGAACCTGACTATTGGTTGAAATGCAGGCATTTCCAAGAGACAAAATTATCCTGATTTATCTAATTGGGTTGTGTACATGTATACATGGGAACATGTGGCCCCTAAAGGCCTTTGCCTTAATTAATCAGGAAAAAAGCAAAGAAACTTTGTTTGATTTTAAAAATGATGTACTGGACATGGACATTTTCAGACTGTGAAATAACACCACAAACATTGGTCCCTGAGGGGAAATTTGGGTTTATCTGTGCACCCACACTAAAGGAGAATGTATCTCTAAGTGTTACAATTTGGGGGTTAAAAAAGTATTCGTCTCTATTTTCATTTTAATTGGGTTTCTAATTTGAGGATTTCATTTGAATTCTATATGTTCTCCAATTATTATTATATTTTTAAATGATGGCTTATTAAAGTTAGTTATCTCCATCCATCCAACACCTATTTGAAATGAGGAATTATACGTAGAAGCCAAAATTGTTCTGCCAGTTATCGTTTTGGAGTTGCACCTTCAAGGTCATTCAGATAAAAAGCTGTGAGGGTGAAGAGAATAGTTTATAGTTTTTAAAATAATACTTTATCGCAAGTTTAGTGCCAACTGGGAGGCTCATGTTTGTGTGTGTTATGGCGGTAACTAGTTCTTGAGCAAGTACAGTAATAAGAAAAGATGCCCAGTCAAATGGATAGTGTAAGTGGAAATAGTATATGGATTATGGTTTATTTCTTCAGCATGCTAACAATATTTGGCCACATGGAAAACAAACAGCTGAATAGAAAGCAAATGTCCATTTCCTGTCTTTGCCCCACAGGGCTGCCTATAAATTGCTCTGCTGCACCATGATTACCTTCTAGGTCAGAACCCTGCTCATATACTGGACAGCCAAATGTCAATATACCATATACTCCTAAAAAAGGAGGTATGCCATTGCACGGCAAGCTCAGTGACTGCACTTATTTGAACCTAAGCCCTTGTTTTTCGTACACGCAGGCAATCCAGAGCAAGGGGCATTACCGACAAACGTCCGTGTACTCTTGGGAGTTGTGCGATATTGACAAAAAAAAAAAAATCAAATATCCCAATATTTTTTACCAAATATTGATATGTTGACGATATTGGCTATATACCTATTCACTAGACTAATACATTTAGTCTTTACTGTAATGCGTTTTTTATGACCAAGAAAAGAGCCCCCGCGGCTCTGTCCTGGTGCTGCAATTGTGGAATGAGCTTCCTCCACCTGTCAGAGTCACTACCCATCTTCTTCAAGAGATTTAAGACCCACTTCTTCAGAATCCACCTTGGTACCGCTGCCACTGACCATTCTACCTCATAGCACTCCCATTACCCTTAACCCTCAATTGCAATCATCTACCCGTCTCTATTTCTATATATAATAGAAAGTGTATTACTCCTTTTCTGCTCCGTTAGGATCAGCTGTATAAGCTGTTATGTAATGGTATGATGCTTTAGAAACCAAGTTACCCCTGATGATTGCTGATGTTATTATTCTAACAGAATGTGTTTACTTATGTGACCAGACCGGCTAAGGCTCTATGAGCTATACGATTGTTGATTATGCCACTCTGGGAATTGCACCCAGAGAAATATAATTTAACACCGCAACTTCAGAAGGTTCCCAACAGGTCAGTTGTGAATAAAGAAAAGGACGTGGCTCCAAGTTTAAAACAATTCAAGACCATTTATTATGTAGAACACAGGAAGTTTTAGTACCAATACAGTCATGTACGATGGCTGTGTATTAAGCTATTTCGTTAACATTTAAAACATTTAGCAGAAGCTTTTATCCAAAGCGACTTACAATCAGTACATTTGTCAAAAGTTGAACTGTTTAACCACAAGATATAGCAACATTCTCCTAGAATAAGGACAGCATCATGTCAACAGGCTACTTCACTTTTTTCTTTTTTCTTTACATTATTCGAAAATTATCATTCACTCCTCAAAGGTCATTAATTTTTAGCAGCCTAAATACTGGCAAAGTGCTTAATATTCTAAGAGCTGATCTAACAGAGTAGAAAGGAGAGGAAGGAGGATTTTTTTTAAAGGAAAGGAGGATAGAACAAGGATTGTTATATAGGACTCCTGTTAGTGTAAGTGCTATGAGATAGAGAGATCAGTGGCCGAGTTACCGAGGTGGATTTTGAAGAGGTTTAAGTCTCTTGCAGAAGATCAGTAGTAGATCAGCTGTTCTGACTGTTGCAGGAAGCTCATTACACTATTGATACGTCAGGACAAAGAAGAGTCGAGATTGTGCTGCCCTTGTAGCAACGGAGCCTCCCAGCCGAGGTGGTAGATCGAAGTGGTCTGGTTGGGGCCTGGAATCTTACCATTGCTTTGAGGTGGAGCAGGGCAGTTCCTTTTGATGCCGGCTAAGATGGGGAGCCAGTGAGCCAGTCTCGGAAAAGGGGGGGGGTTACATAGGATAACTTTTGGTTGGTTGAATACTAGATGTGCTACTGCATTTTGGATTAGTTGTAGGGTAGGGTAGGGACTGTTAATCTGGCGAAGAGTTGCAGTAGTCTAGACGTGAGATTACTACAGCTTGGACTAGGAGTTGTGCTGCTTAATTTGTGAGGGATGGCCTTATCCTTCTGATGTTTTAGAGGGAGAATCTGCTGGCTTGGGTTGTTGCGACAATGTTGGCTGCGTAGGAACTGTCCAGGACAACTCCGAGACTCTTTGCAGTTGGACAGTAGGCAACGGTGGTGTTCTCAAGGGTAATGTACAGGTCCACTTGAGGACAGTCCTTTGCTGGAAGGTAGAGTAGCTCTGTCTTTTCAAGGTTGAGCTTGAGGTCATGACAAGACAAGCAATGATGTCAGCAAGACATTGAGAGATCCTGATCTGCGTGTCAGATGGAGGGAAGGAGAGGTAGAGTTCTGTGTCGTCGGCATAGCAGTTGTAGGAGAATCCAGGTGAAGAGATTACAGAGCTAAGAGCTCTAGTGTACAGTGAGAAGAGTAAGGGTCCCAGCACAGATCCTTGTGGAACCCCAGTGTTGAGCAGGAAGGGTTTGGACAGGTGTCGATTCCAGAGGACTCGATAGGATCGATCGGTCAGATTGGACTCAAACCAGGAGAACGCCGAGTTGACAATGCCCAGCTAAGCAAGGGTCGATAGAAGGACCTGGGGCCTCATTTATAATACTGTGCATAGAATTCACTCGAAAATGTTGCATACGAACGAAACCCAATGAAAAGTAAACTTGGCCTATGAGAACGCGCTTCTAGTCACACCCTGTTAACACCCACATTTATCTGGTCAATGAACAGCCCCAAATATTATTAAAATACCTACTTACGCCTGAGGAACCCTTTGATTTCACATTTAGGATGACAAATGCAGAGCGGAAACCAGGAAGAAGCTTTATTAAACTTCATATCAGAAATAGTTTGTATAACAGCAAGACGTCACGCCAGCAGTGAATGTTGTGACTTTTGAAGTGAGAATAAAACGGGACCCGTGCAGCATTGCATTATTAATCATTGATTATCTTACATGGCCGTGATAGTCCTACGTTGTTAACAACCTAATTTTTTTATAAGAAAGTTTTAATTTGCCTACTGGTTAATATTATTATTATTAAATAAAGCCAGCCTTATCAATCTAATAACTTTTAAAAAGAGTTTAATTCATTGCCATCGGGTCACTGTTTACCGTTTGTCAGTTCTGCATCCATAGACTATGTACGCATTGGTCAGAGTTTACTTACAGGTGCGCACATTCTCCCGTCAAGTTTGTTTTTTAGAGATCCCAACCTTTGCGTGGGAAGTGGCCACCAGGGGTCTTATTTATAAATGTGGTGTACGCACAAAACTGGGATGGAACCATGCGTATGCCACATTAAATAAGACCCCTGATGGTTTACCATGTCGAATGCTGCAGACAAGTCTAAGAGGATGAGGACTGAGGAGAGGGAGGAAGCTCTGGCAGTGTGAAGGGCTTTTGTCACCATGTCGTTAACAAAGCAAATATACCTCCAGCCAGTAAATGCAGGCTGGCTGGACAACTGTGTAAGGGGGTTACCCTTACAAAAAGAAGTTTTTATATATATATCCTCACAAGTACACAGAAAAGTCTAAGTATATTTGGCCTATACTATTACTTAATCTTTTGACCAAGATATACTTAACAAACGTATACATGGCTTGGCTTGCTTACTCTTGTTGTGAGTAGCGGGGAATGTGAACCCAAAAGCAGACCCGGGTAGGCAGAGAGTTTGTATCAACACGACCTGTTT
>JAOEHI010052062.1:1225-17366 GCA_025447815.1 Percopsis transmontana | reverse complement strand
CACATATAAAACACACACACACACACACACACACACACACACACACACACACACACACACACACACACACACACACATAAACCTACAGTATACAGGCTGAATGAGCCAGCACACTGATCAATGACAGATGGAGGTCTGACTATTGCTAGTCTCTTGCCAGGAGCTTTGTATCGAGAGTCTCTGTCTTTACAACCTCCCATTACCTTTCCCTTCTCTACCCCCTCTATCGCTGTAGGAAAAGCATTGGCGCTGATGTTTCACTGGCGTAAAGTGAAACATATCAATGTTTCACTTTGCTGATTTTCAGCTACTCAAACAAGACGCATAATCGTTTATGAACGTTTTGACATGCCATTTTCCTCATTCTAATCATTATTTGTTAACAGATATGCCAGGAACCAGGAGTTGAGCCTCAAACCTTTTATATTCGACATACAGTAACATCTGGAGCATCTCCAAGACCATAGCAATAATAAATGCACTAATATTTATGAATTCATACACTTGAGTATTGGTCCCATTTCAGTTCTGTCGTATCTGGCACTGTAAATGTATCATGCAAAGAAATAAGATTAGCAGTGAATGAGCATTCCTCTGGTCATATGCAATACCATTTCTATGGCAACCGCCATTTAGCTTCTAAGACGCTTCTAAGTGCTTGTTCTAGAGACCACCTTATCAAAACAACACTGTAATTGTCTCCAGTTTTCTTCACACCCTTCCCTGCTATCAACACTTGACATGACTGTTTTCAGTGTCTACCTAAGAGACCGAGGCGAAAACACACAGCTGCAAGTCTTATTACATTTCCCCTGGCAGTATTACCTCACTCGAGGCCAGCCGCGTCGTTCCAAATCTTTCCTACACATGCCGCGAGGATGGGAGTTAAACAATGCAGTGTTGTCGGTAACCTGTTAGCACAGCCCCTGATTGCAATATGTGCCTTGTCTGAATTGCCTCTAGTGAATGCCTGATTAGCAGTTTCATACTGAATTTGCAGTTTCATACTGAATTTGTTCTCCATCTAGGTGCTGAAATAGCTTATAATGCGGATAAAATCTACTCTGAGGTTGCCCCTAAATGGAGATTGTGAAGTGGAAAAATGTAAAATAAGTGAGTAATATGACTGTAATGTGAACCACACGTTAAGAGTGACTCTCAACAGACCTCAGGTAAAAAATTAAAAATAACATATCTATAGTAATGCCAGCCTGATCTACCGTACAGTGTTCTGCATCCTTTGATGTACTTTCTCCTATTACCTCTGTGTGGATTTCCTAGACATAAGACAATATGCGTTTTCTTACCTCACAAATGTTTATCTATTTTTTTTAAATTATGCAGAACAGGTATAATCTCAGGTTATAAAAAGTCAAATATCTCAAACATTATTGGCTCAAACACAAGCAAATCCTATTGCCTTTGATAATCTTAAGGTCCCTACTGAAATAACGAAAACACACATTCAAACTACAATCTGGCTTTTTGATTGTTTTCTGGAATAGAATTTTTTCACTCATGGTGTTGTGTAACTCTTCACTGGCTTTTAAATTTAGACTAACCACAACTTTATTTAGACTTCACTGGTCTTGAAATATGCATAACCACACTCCAGGCAGTGTCACAGTGGCAGGGCTGGATAGAATGAGTGGGTGTTAGTGGGAACATCTCAGACTTAGCTTAGTGATGATTCACATAGTTATGACATTCCCCTGTACATTATATCAGATAAAAACCAGACTAGAGTTGCCTATACTTACTTTATTGGTCACTGTTGTGCAGATATGTGTTAGCATCTCTCCATGCCGACAGTTATTGTACACTTTTTTTATTGCGAATTACAGTGAGTACAGGTCTCTTTTCCCAGTGCCCCGGAAATGTCAACAAAGAAGGGTAAACTTTCTTTGTGTGTAGCCTATAAACAAGGAAAAAATATATATTAACACAACCTTTAAAGCTTTTAAGAAACCCTTAAATTTATTTGGCTTTTCAAGTTAATTCTAGCCTGTCTAGACAGGAATAAGTTTTAGTTGCACTTCTGGGTCAAGTGAAAAAGGTCTATTAGGTCTAGTGAGTGGGGGTTAGGCATCTTGCTCAAGGCTGCTTACAGGTAAGCAGGCAGATCCACATCAAGGATTGAACCTTTCAGCTGGGAGCTGAAAACCCAAACCACCACTACATATCTTGACCTTAACCTGTTCTCTCTCGGGCTGTTACACATGCACCACTAATACTGTGATAGTCTAGGGCAGGATAGTCTAGTGGTCTAGGTGTTGTACTCATAGCCGGAAGGTCGTGGGTTCGAGCCCCAGAGTTGGCCTACCTGTAAGAATTCTTGAGCAAGATGCCTGACTGCTGCTCCATGTAATTGTACTGTAAGTCCCTTTGGATAAAAGTGTCTGCTAAATTACCTGATTGTAAAAAATGACCTGATTGATACTGTATACTTTATGAAGTCTGCCTTTATGAAGAAAAATTGATTGGCAATGATAGCATTAGTAGCGTTCCCCATCATCCCATCCCTGGAATAGCATTGGACTTGAAATAGGCGTATACTGTCGGTGTTTGTGAAGCCTGCTCAACCACAAGGAGGACTTGGCTTCCAGCATTGCCTGTCATGGGAGGTCTGGAAGACGCCACAGCAAAGAGAGGAGCTCCAAAAAGTTTACCCAAATTACCGGGTATGTCGTGTAGGGCTGATGCCCCTGTGATGCCCCTGAAGGGTGTATTTTCATGCATCATCATTTTGCTCGTCAGGTAGAACGCTGTCACGTATAGCAGAAAAAGGAAATCATTTGCTTTGAGTTAGAGGAATTAGGAGACAGGCAGCGTTTCCCCTGTTGGCAGAGCAGACGCGGAGGGCCATTGCTTCACCATGACAACAGATTGCTAGTTATTCTCAGGTTACTTCATTCATACCTGACCTAGCACTCAGACTTCAACACCAATTGTTGCTATGTAACACACTGCCACAGGACAGGCATGGAGGAATGATCTCATGGCAGCGAGAAATTGATCTGCTCACCCCCAAAAGTTTCCATGATCGTTTATTTTTCTCATTCGCCAGCTGTTTCATCTACACAGTTTCCACTGCTCCACCTCCATGGCAGTCTGTGACTATTGTTTCAAGCCACGGCAGTGATTTAGGAATTTGAGCTTATCCAGCTGCTAAAGTCATTGTGTGCAATGGACACAATTGACAGTGACATGCCTTGAAATTATAATTCAGATGTATTTTACAAACCAAATTGAGGTTGAGAGTTGCAGGGAAGTAGGTGGATGGAGCTGAGGTTGACAGCCGCACTCAGAGACAGAGGACACCTGGATTCTTAAGGATTTCGCCCCCCCCCCCCCCCCGTCTTCTCTGACCGAATCACCACCTCTATCGGCCTGTCACTCCTGTGTCTCCTTCCCGCTAAATCCTCCTCTTTTCATTCACATCCTGCCTTCCTCACTGGTTATCCTGCCATTTGCTGGACCTCTGTTGTTAATAAAGACTTGGAGTGGCCTCTGCAGCCTTGGCTGGCAGACACCAAGGCCTCGGGGCTGCAGGGGAACCGCAGCCCGGTCAGGTCTCTTTGTGTGTGCGTTCTAGCACTCACCAGTGGGCTTTCAGGTCCACGTTCCTCCCTTCAGATAGCAGGTCAGAAAACACGCACTGAAGGTATCACAGGCGGTTACTACAGGAGAAATACATGCCAAGCGGCATTTCTCGCATATATAACGGTCAGTATTTTCCTTTATTTGGTGTCTGGTAAGTGTCAGCGTTTGCTAATGATGGATTTTATACGGCGAGGCAGTGTCTATGGTTTGAGCTGAATACGGATAATTAGTCTCTAATGAATAACACAACAGAACCAATGGTTCAGCGGTTGTTGAAAGCAAAATGTGTCACAGTTAAGCATGGGGTTTCACCGAGTCAAATGAGCCTTTTCTCCCTCAGCTGTGAGTGAATGCCAGTTACAGCCTTTCTTCCATCTGCTTTCGTTTACACCTAACAAGACATGTGAGTTACTAAAGCCCACAGGGGCCTTTTAACATCACCAACGGGGTTGCTTGAGACGTCATAAAGTCAGCTGCCATCCCATTACGAAGGGGTGCTTCTATGGCGCTTTCTTGGTTGGCTCTGGAGCCTATTGTCCTGCCCAGGTGGGTCATATTCATACCAACCCATAGCCTTGGCTGGACAGTCACAATTGAGCAGTGCTAAAGAAGTTCATGTGCGAAACTGACATAAGAGACCAACTATTTTGTTACACTATGAAGTCAACGTATTGAGCGCCGCTTTGAAATGCGAATCTCAGAGCCTATGGGGCCAGGACTGACTGTCAGCTTCGCTCTCATCCTCACTTTTTCCAGAAGGAAATGGTGCAGACACAGGACATCTCAACATACACTTATCCCAGTCTCGGAGTCTAGAGCCAGGGAGAGGTGTGCCATCCGCCAAGTCAGCCTATGAGCGTGTTGTTTTCTACAGCTGACAGATTGAGGAGGAGAGGTTCAACCTGAAACCACGGCCAATCTCTAATTACTGAATTCTTGCACTTAAGCCATTAGATCAGTGTCTCTTGGGACTCCAAATCGCATTTCAAGGAATTACATGGAAAAAGTGAGTTATAATCAAATAAAAGCTCTTGAAGACAGTAGGGAGTCTCACTCGCTGTAATAATCACCTTTTCTGAGCGCCGTCTTTCTTCTTGTCATTGTTGTTAAGATCTCTGGCTAGTTAAATCTTCTGCAGATGTTTAATGGTACCTAAGCACTAATGGAGCATTTTTATTTAAAATCTGAACGAAAAGTAATGCGGTGGTTCCTTTTTGCAGGTTTACATTTTTCTAGTTTAGCTTGAATTGTAATAATATTCTTATTGAGTATATGGATGGAAAGGAAAGTCAAACGTTTAAAAGCCAGAGAGAGAGAATGCTGATCATGTTTATGTCTGTTCTGAATTAAAATATGTTTTCTAAACAGGTTACTACTGCTTTTAATTAGGACACAAACAAAACAAAACTTGTAGCCTATTTGTCATCATTGGAATCCAATTTTCTCACATTACATATGTCAAGCCTTGAGAGAATAGACAGCTATTACGTATTATTATAATTACCAATGTGTTCTTTTCATTTTTTTTTCTTTTTCAGAGCAAAGACCAGCAAAACCAAGCTTTAAATCAGAGCAACAAAGTTTTCCTCTACTGTGCCTTCTTGGATTATAGGTGGGTCTACATACAGTACATCGTTGTAACAGCATGTTTCAATTATAGCAACTCTGACAAGAGTTGTTTCAATTGTCCAGGTATGCTTTTGTTTAAATACTTTTTTTATTCATGTCTTAAGAGCTTAGAAACATAGGCAAATGCCAATAAAGTTATATGGCTCAATTTAAAGAAGTACGCACAAATGTTTCAAGGGTCAATTATTTTGTCTCATATTCCATTTAAAAATCACATTTCTTTTTAAATAAAAATATATTTCACCCCATTTTTTCAAATTTGTCAGATAACTTCTTCAACATCATTAAATCCTTAAGGATAAAATATAATGCACTAATCAGTTTACCCTCTTGGCGGGCATTATCTTTTGTACATAAACACTGAGCAACCAGTCTGAATTTTTCTTAAACCTGAATATTTTATGCAGTACTTGGTGTACCTTGAGCAATGGTATGCAGGAACCTTCTGTAAAAACACTACGAATTGATAAGTAGAACCAAAACCATAAATCATTTTTAAAGAGGAGCATTGTAGGTGAAAACTTCCTCTCCTTGCTCCGTTTTTTCCCTGAGGTTTACGAAAAATGTGAAATATTGGACAGTCCTGTCAGAGTGGAAGTTCAGCTAAACATTCTTAATGTGCCTCCCATAATAAATCATGTTGAGTGCTTCCTGCCAGTTGTGTTCCGGCAGCGGCTATGTTTTAACATCGTTTTTTTCTCTGAAACCCTAGGCACAGCATGTTCTATCAGACACCTCCTAACAGCATATACTCGTCATTTGATCGTTCCTCAGTAAACAAACCCTGTAATGTCTTCTTCCTCAGCTCAGAGGAGGGCATATGGTCCAACCAGGGTTGTGTACGTACAGGAGGAAACTTGACATATTCTGTGTGTCTCTGCAACCATCTCACCAACTTTGCCATCCTTATGCAAGTGGTTCCCCTAAAGGTATGGGACTTTTGACACTCTATAACCCCGGGAGTTGCAGGAAACCTTTTTAGGTAACTCTGACTCAAGCTGTGGTTTCCCTAAGCAATTCCGCTGCAGCTAATCTTGTAGCCGATCTCACATTGCCCAGCACATCCTGTGTGCCATAGTGGGATGTCCTCTCTATGTCACTGTCTCCTCCTCAGAACAGTAGTAGATTTGTAGGAATGCAATTGGACAGGAGGCAATGGTGTACCACATGGTGACCCACCGCCAGGAGGCCCCATGGCCACTTTTTGACAGTTCTCGGCTCCTTACTGCAGGTCAACAGCACGGAGGCCGACAGTAACAGTGTTGGTTTCATTGGTGGTTTTATAGAGCCGTACTGCGGATAGCCATGATTAAGTGTGGCTCTTTCAGGCCGCTGCAAAGGTCAGTGGTCCACTCCTCGTGGACCACAGTCTCTCAATGAACAGGAAAACTATCCTTTCCCAAGGCTTAGGTGAGAATAAATGCCTCTATAAATGAAAACATGTTCTTCTGCAAGAATACTGCCAATATTGCTATTATATTTACTTTAGAGGACTCTCCCGCCAAGGGACTTACCGGTTATTGTCATCACTGACTGGGACTTTTGTCCCGGAGTGTCCATCATAAATGCTGTAAATGTAAATCATGCGACGGTGGTCAGCATCAAACATGGTTTCTTTAAATAGGAGTGGACCAGGACTGTATTTAAATAACAGAAGTCTATTTGATGCTATACTTTCCCTCAACCAACCACTAATTAGAGGGCTGCCTTATCCGTCCCACACGTTCCTATTCTGGAAGGCTGTGACTGCTCAGCTCCCCTAATGACAAGGCACATGGAGGAACAGAGTCAAGGGGGGAATCAAACCCAAAGCCTTAGAATAACTAACTCAAAAAACAACATGGATGCACTCCACCATACGCGACAGACAACACTATCATGCTGTTGTCCCTGTGTGGCTACTATTAGCGTATTTAAGAAGATATTTCAACGCATCTCATACTACACAGTAACTGGGTTTGCTTTAATCTCCCCTCCTATTAGGCATTATTTTGACCTGACTTAAATGGTAATCATAGCTGATTATACATTGAGTTTGGTATTATCTTGTTGGATTTAATAATAGTAATTCAATAATGGTATATTATTTCCCCAGCTTGCAGAGTTATGTACTGTAATGTTATGAACGTGCCTATAATATCCAAAGTTTGCTTCACATTTTCTGGCTACTGCTCCGCTAGCAGAGACTCAATAGAATGACTAGGTCATGGACAGGAGGCTTAGACTGCGCTATAATCACTCCCTTGCTTTCAGGCTGGCCATGCCATATAAAACAATGACATAGTAGACATTGCAATGTCCTATGGAACGCGGCAGCCTCTTTATCTACGGTACCAGCCTTTATGGCTTGGCAGCATAAATGGTTAATGGTATTTATACCATTAACCATTTATTTATGCTTAACGATTTATAAATAAAAGTTATAAATAAAGTTGCAACATTATTATGTAATACATGTAATCTAATTACACAGGCCTTCCTGTTAATGTGTTGTGCGACATTTTTATGCATGTCTTTATGCATTTCTGCACAGCTCACAGACGCCCACCTGGTGGCGCTGTCTACCATCGGTTATATAGGCTGCTCCATCTCCATCTTCTGTCTCGCTATCACTCTGGTCACCTTTGCTATCCTGTCGTGAGTATAAATACATATTTTATATTACACAGTGGATTTTGCAATTATTTTTTTTCACATACAAACAGTGTATTCCATAAAGACATCATAAATAAAAATAAAAACGGTTGAGGCCTCACACAAGGAAATGCTCAAAAATGTATTTGCTATTTATAAAATAGCAAATACAATGTGACAATGTAACACTTTTGACTTGCAACACTCACCCCATTGAGCGCAGCACTATTAACAAATGCAGTCGACCAAACCCTTTTGCTCAGTACTACGTCACTGAGAGACTTTTTCTGTGTCTTCGCAGGTCCGTCAGCACTATTCGAAACCAGCGCTACCACATCCACGCCAACCTGTCATTCGCCATCTTGGTGGCAGAGATCTTGCTGCTCATCAGCTCCCGATTTGACCCGGGGACGGTAGGTACCCTTCCTCCTCCTCCTCCTCCTCCTCTCCTTCCTGATGAAAATGAGAATAAATGTCAATACTAAACACTGGCAGACTCACAAAGATAGGATTAAGTACTGTGCTGCTGTGTTGCGTGACTTATTTCCCCTCAGGGATCAATAACCTTTTGTCTTTGAGGAAATTGCAAATATCCAACTCAAGTAAAGTCAGGTTTCAAAAAGAGATTCAAAAGCCCTCATTTCACACAGGAATGTAAAACACACCAATAAACCTCACTGGACAAGAAAAATAACTCCTAAACAACCCATTTTAGGTCAAAAAATATGCAACAAACCCAGGGATGAAAGAAACTGTGCAGGTTTGCCATAGGTGCAGCCGCTAGCCTTTCCTACTGGAGAATTCTTTCCATAGACAAATGACAGCAGCGTGCACAACAGTCCTGCGTGAATGCCATATGTGTAGAACTGGAAGCACCTGCTTTTTGTTATCTGCTGTCCAGCTGCCCTGCAAGGTGATGGCAATCCTGCTTCACTTCTTCTTCCTGAGCGCCTTTGCCTGGATGCTGGTGGAAGGCCTCCACCTCTACAGTATGGTGGTCAAGGTGTTCGGCTCCGAGGGCAGCAAGCACTTGTACTACTACGGCATTGGCTGGGGTAGGCCTGCTCATTACTAGTACAGTAAATATATGCCTGGAATGTACTGTATATTCACATATCTCCCTTAAATCTGTGCACTCCACTCAAAACACTGCAGTAGCTTTGTTCCTGCCATTACATAGATACAGTAGAATCATTCTCTTTCAACAATTTTATATATATATCGTTGTTTCTCTTCTCTCTATTTCTTAGTCTGTTTTTTTTTTTGTAACATTGTGTATGTACTCCATCATTAGGTCTGTTTTATTTATTTATTTTGATATATGAAGCCCTTTGCCTTAAAAGGCTATACAGATACAGATGTTTTAGCCACTGTCAAGAAGACGCATACAGACATACTGCAAGCTGTGTTTGCCTGCTGGGAAATGCATGCAAACTTTTTCACATGCTGAAACAATTAGTACAAATAAGATCCCTTATTTATTAGTTCCTTTATTGATTGCCAAAGTAATTTATCATGTTGTGTGGCCAGCTGTGGCCAAATTTAGTGCATTAGTCAAACAGTTATACTGATAGTTTTAAATTACAGGAAAATACTACAGATAAAAGTGTCAAGAGTTATGTTAAAGAAAAGAAGCAAGTAGCTGTGCAGATTTATATATACCATCGCTAACACAAACTTGAAGTGAAGTACTTGAAAAGGTTGGTCAGTGTTTGTTTTTCCCTTAGTATGTGCCAGAGAGGTGGGGTTTGTCATTTAGGACAATAGAATCAGTACCAGACCCATTTCAAGTCAAGTTGAATTTTTTTTCATATAATCATCTTACTAAACAATATCCTGATGCTGTAAACCCTTCCATGTGCAACCCCAAACAAGTTAATAACAAAATAACAAGGTCTGTCTGACAGTAATCATGTGTACAGGAAAACATGTCATTGCTAATTTATTTAGAACTCTTTAGATACTTATTAAATAGCCAAATAATAACCTTGTAATATCTTAGTGGATTTGTGACCTACTTCGTTAATTTTCATTTTCTCTGTTGAAAATCAGGTTCTCCTCTAGTGATATGTGTGGTCTCCATGACTTCATCTGTGGACAGTTATGGTGTGGTTGACAAGTAAGTTGCTGGACCAGCAAACCAAGTTCTGGGGAATTACAGATACGGGTTTAAAATAAAATTAAGGTTTTCTAAGTTTTAAAGCATTACAGAAAACCAATGGTATTGTTACAATAAAGCCAGATCAGGGGCTTTTCTTTTAGATTTATTTTAGTGGCTGGACATATTCATTTTCCTGTTAAATTTTCATTTTTGTTCAAATGTTCCTGTTAAAGGCCTTGTACACACAAACGCACGCACACACACATTCACACACACACACACACACGCACAGGTGTGAGTTTTTTTAGTTCGTATTTTAGCCCCTCCTGTCTGGACACAGATGTACAGACTCCAATTGATTGAACTCTCCCTTACTACCTTATTTGAGATTGTTTGTTTTGAGTATTTTGCATAATAACTTTATTTTAACCTAAAAAGACCCGTTTAACAAGCCAAATTCATTCAACAGCTGTGGTGGTTTTCAAGACTTTAATGGAACATCTTTCCTGTCTACAGGATACACAGGAAAAAAAAGATTAACTTCTTACAATAGTACTTCTGGGTCACCATAAAAAAGACCAATAGGTTGAAGCAATGTTTATTTTGCTAAAAGCTGTAAATTACATTAACATCATATTATTTTCATCCTCCCCTTGCACTCTCTCTCAGCTGTTGGCTGTCACTGAAGAATGGTGCCATCTGGGCATTTGTGGCACCTGCACTGTTTGTCATTGCGGTGAGAACTAAAACAAATCTGTTTAACCCTGTAAGACCCAAATATATATGCGCTTCCAGGAAAGTTTGCAGGTGAAATTAGTTCAAGGCCTTATGGCCAGACCTATATACCCATTTACTATCCAATGGCATTGTGAGGCAAGACAATAGGACCCACTGGCTATGTGATAAAAGTGATGTTGTAATTTTACAACAACGGGTCTTATTAATCTAGGTCACAATCAAATGCTTTATTCAGAATTGGCCTTTTTGACATTTTGAAAAAATGGCAAAGGGACACTCAAGATCAGATTGGCAACACTGCCGTGAAATATTGCGCTACGTGTAATTCTTTTTGTTTGTTTTTTTTATGTTCAGGTGAACATTGGCATTCTGATATCTGTAACCAGGATTATATCTCGAATCAGTGCAGAGAACTATAAGGTTCACGGAGACGCCAATGCAGTCAAGTGAGTGATTTTTGTTGTTATGACTAGGCCTGTGCTGCTCTAACTGCTGGGCTGGGAAAATGTATGAATCAGTTTGCCTCTGTTTTGTTTTTTTAGATTAACTGCAAAAGCTGTGGCTGTACTGCTGCCTATCCTAGGCATTTCCTGGATCTTTGGAGTTCTGGCTACCAACACACACTCCCTGCCTTTCCTTTATATCTTTGCTGTATTCAACTCATTACAAGTAAGTTTATGAGTGCAAAATCATTTGAATTCGAATTTTAATGAATTTTCTCTTAAATTGTTCCCTTTTTTTCAACTGATACAGGGATTTTTTGTCTTCTTGTTCCATTGCCTCCTCAACTCTGAGGTAAGGTTCTATTATGTGGCCTGATTACCTTCTTTAATGGTACTTTTAACATACACTGCTGAAAGAATAGGGTAATTCTCCGATTTGAAGACCAATACAAATGTCGTCAATGGAATCTGAAGGCGTTTTGTGTGCCTTATATCTTAGGTACTCATAGAGGTAGATATTGTTGGACTTGCGCGGTAGGTACAAATACATCTCAATTGAGTTTCTTTAAATTGTTAGTACCTTCAGAAATACAGTATATCCTGCTTCTCATTGTGAGCAAGGAACACCTTCTTAGGGCAACTTTCTTTCTTTTGTTGGATTATGGTGTTTTATAGGAATGCATCTGCCCAATGTTTACTGAAGCTAGGTACTGTGCATCATTGTACACTTCATAGCTGGTTGTTAACTTCTGACACATCACTGTGCCTTGTGTCCCAGAGCTGAGTAGGCATACCAATTAGTTGCATTTTTATTTACAGAACCTAAAACTATCAGAGCTAATCTATCCTAAAGTATTTACATCAGTTATAAAGGACATTGAACCAAACCAAATGTGATGTTGTCTTACCTGGTTAAATTATACAAAACAAAACAAAATAAAAGACCCGGTGCTTAAATTGGAGAGTTACCCTGTTCTTTCAGCACCATATGTTTCCTTGTGAATTTTTTTTTAAACGTCCACCTTTGTCCCTTATGGTTTGAATCGTCTTCATAGGTCAGAGCTGCATTCAAACACAAAACCAAGGTGTGGTCTTTGACCAGCAGCTCTATCAGAAACATCAATGTGAAACCCTTCAACTCTGACATTGTAAGTGTTGGCATTGACGATTAGCAAGAGCAGTTCTTAGTTGTTGAACTCTTCTTGACTCATTCCAACTCTGTCCCTCCCCTCTGTCTAGATGAATGGAAATAAGGAAGGTGTGACCCCCACTAAGATGAACACGTGGGACAAAAGCACCAACTCAGCGAACCGTATCGACCTCTCTGCTGTCTAAAAACCACATTATTTCTGTCGCTGACAGATGTTGCAAGAGGGCGATGTAAAGCTCCCTAGTGTGAAAATGAACACTGGCCAGAGGATGCATTCTCTTAGATATGAAATTTACATCCCAATGAAAAGTTGTGCCAAAGGAGGACACATGGATAGCTGACTAGCAGCTTCACCTTCACCAAGACAAACAGACTTGACGGACTGTGCCTTGTTATTGTCTCAGTTAAAAACACCCTGTTACCCACAACAGGCAGGGATCTCTAAGGAGACAGGAGGAAGCTATAAGCTCCTTGAGTATGTTTTAGGACAGTAGATACAGTACCATGAAATGCCTTGTAGTGGCGCTGCCTTTTTGTCTTCCTATTGCATGACAAATGACAACAGAAGTTACTATACTCATCTGTTATTAGTGTGACAACAGACGTTTCTATACTCATCTGTTACTTAGTGTAGTCCTACATATGTGTTTTCAAGTTGATTTATTATTTGGCAAGAGTTTATTTAAAGACCGTTAATGTCTCTGACATGAAAATTTCCTTTTTCCACTTTCTCTTATTTACTTAGACTTAGTATCCGTTCCTGTTAATCTTATAATGTTTTGGTTTGCCATTTAGTGGTGGTTGGATGGAAATGTACAACCTTCATGGCTAAAACATAGAGAAGTAATGGCGTGCATGTAGAATAGCATTCTATGTACTGATTTATTTTTGGAAACAAAAAGTTTGAATATTGTCACCAGATACCAGATATAGATGTTATGTTCCTGTACTGCAGTATTGACCTCACCGAATTTAAACTCATCCACCCAGTATTGATCTTGATCTGTATGCATCACACAATAACTACATAATAACAATAGATGTTGCAATAATTTACACCACGCATCCTGCTTTATTTATTGATTTTGTCATTCAGTGTTTTCCACCACAGCTCAAGAATCACTTATTATATTCTCATGTTGTTAAATACTGTGTCCAATTGTGTATTTTATTTCTTCTTGAAATGAACTGACTATGGTATTTTGCAATTTGCAGTACCTTACATGTTAGTAAGCTGCAGTATTTCTTTGCTTTTTGAAGAATATTGAATACATGTTTGTGATGTAGACACAATTCAGTGAATTTGTAGCATGTTTTGTTACTTCTGTTGCAAACTGCCATTTGAACATCAAGTTTAGAATTTATTGATAGATAAAATATAAATAAATAAATATCCAACAGAGAGCTTTAACTCCAAGTTCAGGCAATTGACTTTTATCTTAATATACTGTGAGATTTGGAATGGAGATAATGATTTAAAACTATTTATTGATCTTACACTGTATCAGTATGTAGTTTCTACCATGATTTACTGTAAATCACGTTGTGAATGAATAGCAAATTACAAAACTCATATTGACTTTTATTAGTTGTTTTCTAAGGCAGGCTACTATACGTTCAAGGCTGTCTGTCTGTGCCTCTACGTTATGTTTATTAAAATGTATAATGATAACAGATCAGTATCTGTTTCATTGGCTACACTATATTTCATATTTTAAGTTGTGTCTAGTCTAGTGTGACAATGTAGCCTACATTAGGAAATTACACCATGCAATACACTAACAGTGATTATGTACAATATATTGTAAGTCCTAATTAAATATAAGTGAATGACAGGACACGACGCTCGCCAATGAACTATATCTGCTTGCGCATGCTCCCCTACAGCTGGTCCGGTGTTGCATAACAGGTGGTCCGGCTTGAAGCAGAACGACGCGTTGTTTTGTTTTCCCACAGTATTCCGACCTCGTTGACTGCCTGCTGATTCAAACTGAACTCAAGAAGGAATAAACTACAGATGCTCAGAAACTATTTATTTGATCTTATCAGCTTGTAGCTGGTGACAGTAGGGTTGTAGACGCCTATGTTTAATTATAACAGGTTACCAGTCATGTATCAGGACGCTGTGTTTACCAATGAAGTGGGACTTAATGGGGCTGCTGAGATCTGGTGGAATATCACTTCACTTGCGTATTTAACGTCCTGATTCTATTTAGATACTTTTTTTCATTTTATAACTCATGGAGACTGTTGGGAAGTATGAGTTCAACAGGAAAGACCTTATTGGTCATGGTGCCTTTGCTGTTGTATTCAAAGGGAGACATAAAGAGGTAGCCTACCATTGATCTTGAATCGAACTTTCGGTCTCGAGTTTTTGGCTTTAGTTATGTCATGTCAAATATATTTAGCAGATTTAACACTAAAACGAATCAAAGTGTTTTCCGTTTTTTAACTAATCCCGTATTGTCTTTATTTTCTTTCATAGAAACGTGATTTTGAAGTTGCTGTAAAGTGTATCAACAAGAAAAACTTGGCCAAATCACAGGCACTACTTGGTAAAGAAATCAAAATATTGAAGGTAACTAGAACTTAGAACTAGTTGTCATACATTCAATTATATTGTATATAGGCAGTGTTTATTGTACCGGTTGCTGACAGCGCGCTTTTGACCTCTTTAAGGAACTTAAACATGAAAATATCGTTGGACTTCTTGACTATCAGGTAGAGTTGTTTTCATTCTTAGTCCTTTGTTTCTCTATACACGCACACAGAGACACAATAACAAACTTATGTGTAACCTAACTACCGCCGCAATAAATAAACAGAACTTGCATGCGTGTTTTATGATGACATTTGCAAAACATTGACGGTCACGTGGTATGGGACTGACTTGGTTCTGTGGGCGTTGTAGTTTTTAATGCTGTTTAGTTTACCTTGTTGGCTGGGGTTGGTATCTTGGTGAGGTAATGTATATTATTATTATTATTATTATTATTAGGAATTATTAATTAATTCATTAATTAATTCATTCATTCATTCATTAACAGCCATTCAAGGAAATTTTGACAAAAGCGTTGATCCATAATTTACACTGTCCCAATCTGTACAGGATCAGGAAAGGGCTCAAATGCTTCCAACCTTTTGTCAAGTAAAACATAAGGTTCTTGTCTTTTGTCTGTGTGTGCGTGTGTCTCACCTTACTGGCCTGTTTTCACACAGGCCACCAGACAGACATTAATGAGCTGATCTGTTGAGTCACACCACCTCTAGCAGATGGCAGGGTGCAGCTTTACCATGGCTTAGAAAACACCTGGCCTGAGTGTCTCATTGCCTTAAACAGATGACACCCTTGCACCCTACAGCCTTACTGACCTTATAAGTTGCAAAAGCCTTTGAAAACAGTAGCAGTTTGATTGACATTAGTTTCAAAGCCATCGTTTAATTTCATACCACGTTAGTGACAGTTCTCTGACACTAAACAACCACTTTTGGGCTGCGGTACTCAGCCAAAACGTTTGTTTAACAATCAGTGGCCTTTTGGCCTGCATATAGTGGTCACACTCTAAACCTCACAGCCCCCAGCCACAGGTCACATCTCTATGACTTATGGGAATGGTCCAAATTGGACCAGTGTGGAGCTGTTGCGACTGGTTGGGGAACATTGAACACAGGGTTCTGGACACATATAATACTTATACTGCCAATACGGTCTTACAAATTATGCAACCATACACTGGTGATGATTCTGGTGATATTATCATTAGTATTTATTTTTTTATCATGGTTTATCACCAGGTACATTGATTTTGGCTAAATTACAAATGTTTTTATTGGAATCTGTTC
>JAOEHI010052061.1:0-17369 GCA_025447815.1 Percopsis transmontana | reverse complement strand
TGTGTGTGTGTGTGTGTGTGTGTGTGTGTGTGTGGTGTACACACGTCACGTCAGCACTGGCGTGCGTCGACATAGCCTATACTCCGGGGCTCCTTGGAAGTCAGTTGCACAAAATAAATAAGTGTTGCCGCACGCGAATCAGCCGTGGTGAGCGGCAGTCCGTTGCCATGGCAATGGGAGGCAATGACCACGCACGGCAGTATCTCCCGAGACGAATAGAGTGATGAGCTTGTGAACAGACGACGCGGACAGGCGTGTCTTTCATAAATATGCAGACACGCCACAGTGATAGACGCAGGACAGTTACAGTACACAGAATAGTCGTAGGCCTGGCTGGTAAACAATGAGAAGGCAGACGCATCCTTTTATAGATATGTATAGAAATGACATGCAGACATATATCAAGGAATGTATAAGGACTGAGACACATCGGTAGAATGACCGAATGATGACGCGATAGTGATTGGCTGGCGGGAACGTATGAACACAACACATCAATACATACATCGCTATAAATAATTTAATTCACTAACTCCGTGTTCTGTTCATTAAATAAATGACATGAAAGCCCCCTGGAACTCCTTTAAAACGAGAGAGCGAGAGACGGGCCGAAAATAAGCGAAGACTAAATAGATTCTGAAGAGTGACTGCTCTCGCCCCTTCCATTGCATTGTCTTTGCCACACAACCTCGCCCGGCCTGATGAATATTTGATAGGCGCTTCCTGCTTCATCTGCATGCCTTACAACTGGGGGTTCGTCCTACTGCAGCAGCCGCAGCGCCAGCTGTTCCACCCCGGTCTTGTACTCCCACAAGTTCCGTTAGAGTGGAGAAAGCCTCTTGTCTGTTCCGTATCCGATCTATGTTTGTTGCATCAGGGGCAGATTTAAACTATGTGACAGTTATGTTTTGGCAGGACTTGGCGGTCCTGCCAAAACTTACAGTTTTTGAGTTCTGATTATAACACATTGAATCAGTCTTATCGAACTTCATTAGGTAGGCCCAACTCTCTCCACAATACTTATAGACCTACCCTATACCTTTTAATGGTTTAAATCTTTCATCAATGTACTGTTTTGTCAGGCTTGCCAATTTAATGAAATTTCTTCTATGTTTAGCATTTGAGAGCCAAACTAGGTTAAATGTGTGGACCAAGCCTTGGATTGAGTAGCCCAGTGAACTGTGTTAACTGTGATATAATGATAACATCTTTTATCACATCACAATAGACCCATGACGATATCACCATAAGCTGTGATACATAATGCATTGCAAGTCCATCATTTTCCATGCATGGCTGTATTTAAAGGGTTATTGTACTCTAGATCCTTTTAACTAAGAATGTGTTAGGACATGTTCTATAAATTGAAACATATCCATGCCATTATGTCAACATATCTAAAACAATATCATAGGGCAGAAAAAAACAGGTTGAACGAATTCTATTGGTGCTATCTAGTGTTTGAAATGCTTGCTCTGCTTTCAATTCAGGCCCCACCTTTTTTGTGATGTCAGAGTAGCTCTTCTTAGGTGTAGTCGGAAGACCAAAGTATTCTTTCCGCGTAAGCGGAACTCGCTGGTGCGCTGTCCACATACCTCCAAAACATGCAGCTCGATTGCCATTCCGTCCACATTCAGCAGACTGTTCCGCAGACTGCCCAGGAGCTCACTGATACCCTGATCCAGGTCTGGGAGGAGATACCCCTGGACATCACCTGCCGTCTCATCAGGAGCATGCCCAGACGTTGTCAGGAGTGCATACAGGCACGTGGGGGCCATACACACTACTGAGTTGGAACAGCCTGTTGTTTAAAATGTTTAATTTTGAAATTTTAATTGTGAGTTTGAATCCAGCCCTCAATTGGTTGGTGATTTTGGTTTCCATTGACCGTTGTTATTTTGTTCTCAACAAATTGCACATTGCACAGTAAAGATTTTGATCGTTAATATATTTTGTTCATGGAGACCCGATGTGTGATTTCAGTGATGCCTTATTTTTTTTAGCAGTATATTTCTTTCCAGCGAATCTCTTAATTACACCAATATTATGTATTGGAAACAGTCTGTGCCGTATTTATAAAAGTATTTATAAAAGTATTTATAAAATAATTGTATTTTCGTTGTCTGAACAACCAGGAAATGCCCTAGTCTAGTGAAACTCATGAGGAGTGTTATTAAGCTGTAGTCTTGGTTAATATTCAAGACATATACAAATATTTATTTTCAGCAAATTTGTTAATTACACCAATACTGTGTGACAGTTTGTGCATGTACAAGACATAGTTATATAGATAAAGGTCGCTAAAAAGCACTCTGGCATTTAAGCTTCCTGTGTGTGCAGGGGAGAGGTAATGGTGTAATGGATCTTAGCTCCCCTCTGCTCAACTGTAGCTTGTGTGTTTTTCATCTAACTGGATGCGCTTAACATGGGATTTAGTTACACTTTAAGTAAAAACAAATGCTAACAAAAAGCTGCCCAAACGTTAGCTTGAAATGTGGGTGGTGCAGCTTAGCTTTCCTCTTGTGTCAGCCATCACTACACAATACACTTTAACTAGGCTCTCCATATACGTTAATAAGAAATATAATTTCAATCTGAATTCAGTGGGAATAGAAAAAAGAAGAACAACTAGGTGATGATAATGATGCTGAAATGTCACATCAGACAATGTTGCGGTGTCAAGGGACTAGAAAAAAAACAGTACGACAAGTATAAAGGTCAAAGGACAACAAACATCAAAAGCCGTGACTACAACCTTTTCATTTTAATGTGAAGCAATGGCAGACCCCTGCTGTGATCAGTCACATGCCAACTCTGTGACTGCCAGACCAACCGCAGCTGTCTGATAAAGATAAAAATGTGCTAGGTTGAGCCTTACTTATCTGAGTGATGGCTTGTCGACAGATGCTGGTGACAGCCTATATTTGCTGCTTAAGAAACAATTTGTCATCCCCGAACTGGTGCTCCGTGTGTACACAAAAAGTGGAAGCTTTTTTAAATTTGCTTATTTCTTGAAGGCTTAATAAATTGAGATTGGGACACAATCAAATCTATGTCAAATCCACTCACAGCGTTACCGCCGGTACCGCCGGTACACTGAACATTTAGTTTGACAGTAAATTACAGCACATCAGGGGTATAAATAGAGACCATATTTTTCCACAGATGGTCTGAGGTGTTACGTTTTACTGTTGAGCAGTAGTGACATATATGTGATTAACAACCACAATGCCAATTGGCCAATGGTAAATTACACTTTTTTCCTCTAATTTCTTTAAACTTTTACTTCTGCTTGTATGAAATAAGATGTCCAGTGCAGCTTTGCTCTATCCCACGGCACCGTATGGTAATTAGAGCATTGAAATTACTTGTTAAATCAACAAGAGAAATAGTATTTCAAGTTTTTTTAATGTCAATTTGGGTTTTAAAGATGTGCAGAGAATACAGAGAATAATGTGCTCCTTTTGTTTATGAGCTAATTGTGGAAAATATGAACTACTTATTACTGAGCATTACTTTTTTAGTAGACAAGCAAAGGCAATATCATATGAAAAATCACGTTTTCAGTTAGCCTAATAGTTTTCGTGTTGTAATGGGAAAAGCACAAAGTGTATTAACATTACACGTTCTACCCAATACCTTTTAATTGTTGAAATCTTTCATCAATGTACTGTTTTGTCAGGCTTGTCAATTTAATGGCATTTCTTCTATGTTTAGCATTTGTGAGCCAAACTATAATGTACCAAATCAGGTTAAATGTGTGGACCAAGCCTTGGATTAAGTAGCCCAGTGAACTGTGTTAACTGTGATATAATGATAACATCTTTTATCACATCACAAACACTGAAAGAAGCATGTGGCATTAACCGCTTAAACATTTTGTCAAAGGGAGTCAAAGGGCATATGGAATAATAGTATTCAAATAATATTCACATTGCAGTTCTGTAGAAAATATGGCGATTTACAGAAAAGCACAGAAAGGCATTTAAATTGATCTGCTGTCTGCCCTAGCTGCCCTCTGTCTAAACTGGCTAAAACACTTAAACCACTTGATTGTGCAAAACGGTTGTCCTTGGTTTGTGTTGGAATTAAAATTTTGCTAGAGAAATAGACAGGAGATAATGTAGGCAAATATTTGCTGCTCTCTAGTGGTCCCTTTATTATTAATTGTAGCTCTCAGTAGTGTGTAAATAACAAAGACTACAGTAACAATGATGCACTGCGTAGACTACTTCGATTAGTGCGCTTTTATCACTGCTTTGTCACATAGAAGACTGAAGATTCCAAAAGCAAAGGTGGAACACTGTTTCGCCACTTGATGGTTGTAGTGTTCTCCTATGATCTATTCAATATGACACGCATTCCCAAAACCTAGACATTTTAATTTAGTTGAAATTTATATTAGACTTTAACCTAAGATTTTGCGCGGATATTCAGTAGTGTATTGTTTTTTTTCTTCGTGTATTCGAGATACACGACCCGAATACATTTATGTTTGTGTTTTGGTATTATTTTTGTGTGACGTGTTTGTCCCACTCCGGTTCAATAGGTGGCAGTAGTTTAGCCTATCAGCCTTAAATCCAGAGAAGTGAAAAGTCCAGGTTGTTGTGCGAGTCACACAGAGTACGTTAAACAAAAGTAAGCGTACGTACTAATTTTAATAATGTTCCAATAAGTTAATTTGGAATTAATTTACGTGTCTGTTTATTCAAAGCAAACTGTCAGACAAATGTTTGTACGTGACATTATCAGCTATATTATTAGCTAACGGCTTACGCTAGTTAGCTCCTCAGTATTAGACATTGCGTTCGGGACCTACAGTAGTACTGTGCTAGGCTAGCTAAACAAGTTCATTCCATGCTGTCTTTTTTTTTAAATGCGCATTCCAGCATTCGAAAACATATCCGTTAAGCTGCGAAAACCTTTTATTTTATGATTTTTCGGTTTGTCATTTTGGTGAAGTACCTAATACACTCATGTTGTTAGTAGTTGCTGTGTAAATAGTGGTAGCTAGTGCGTGCACGAACCCGAGATTTTGCAGTGCAATGGATAGCTTACACTGTTCGTGTAAGCTATCCATCCGCGTTCGTGACTAGTACCTACTTGGTGCATGTGACGAATCGGTGCTATGCCAACCACTTGGTACCAAACGATCGCCTCCTTCGTCATGCCTTATAGACAGCTGAATTTACAGATACATAGGTTTTACTGACTAGTTTGCAGTGTGACAGTTGATCTTCAGTGCTGTTTGTTTCTGTATGTAAAAAATATGTAATTTTATGGAACTTTTCAGAAGTCACACCACAAAGGATTGCCATATGGATTCTCCTCGCCAATACAAGGAGCCAAAGTCTAATAGAGAGGCTAAGCGCAGCCAAAATTACTCCAGCACTCCTCCTCAGAAAGATGCCTATGCTAGACTCCTCAGTCAGCATCATAGCAGCAAGTTCAGATCGTACCTCGAACAGTATTCCCTGGAGTCATCTGTTCAGGGTGAAAGAAATGGGCCAAGCGCGCCTCTCAGAGCCCACAGTGAGAGACTGGACATACCTCAGCGAAAAAGGGACCCGGCGCACATCGAGTTTTCTGATTCAAGCGATTTTTCCCCCTCTTCTATGAAATCCAAAGGCGGGGACAGTTTGCTGTCCTCGTACATGGAGGCATGCGACAGTCGGCAGGACAGCGGCAGTGGTAAGCCGTGTGGGGTCGACGCACAGCAGCGCGGGGATAGGAGGGACACCGCCACAAGCCACGACGGGGACGTGGATTCTTCCGAGGAGTACGGCGTTGCCAGACAAGGAGACTCCCAGAAAATGAAAAATATAGACTGGGCCAGAAGTCCCCAGACGAGCCCCAAGGACGGCGGTTCAAGTGGGCAGGAGCAAGAGAGGAAAAAATTGAAAAAGAAGAGTTTGCCAAAGGACCATGAAAGGGAGATCGTCGGAGATGAGGTCACAGGTTCAGCAGTCAACACTGCAGTATCAAGGCCCAGGTCCCCTCATGCTAAAGCCAAAAAGACAAGGCAGCCTCAAGGTAAACTTTATTCTGCTGGTCAAACATTTTATTTAGAGGAGATTTAAAAGCATTTTTCCGTGACACAAATAATTTTTTATTTTTTTTAGATTCAAATGCAGATTTCCCCGCTGATAAGAGTACAAAGACTAAAAACAGAGGACCAAAAAAGCAGGTCTTTGAATCATACATGTCCCTTGAAGAGGTTTCACATGGCCTAAAGAAAGGAGAACTTATTCAGGTAATATTTAAAGAGCAAACACTAGGAGCAGTTATCAAGATAAACATCAGCAACAAGGCCACAGAGAAAGCACTCTGAAATTATAAATCATTGTTAATGCACCAACATTGTTCAATGTTGGTGCATTAAAGTCAAGCCATAAAACTATTTTATCAACATAAATGAAACCTAGACACACAACATGTTGTTTACAAGCAGGATAGTCTAGTCTGGTGGTCGACTCCCAGCTGGAAGGTCATGGTTTCAAGCCCCAGAGTTGGCCTGCCCGTGAGCGCGGTAGAGCTAGATGCTCTGTCTGTCTGTATATCACTTTGGATGAAAGCGAATTGGCCTAATGTAATTTTTGCGTGATGCATGCTATGCCCAGTCAGTACATTTCCAGAATCTAATCTTCCTTTTCATGCCAGGGGCCAATAAGAATTAACCCTAAGAACTTCCAGGAGGCTTTCATTCCATCTCCTGTAAGTGAACTTTTCATGCACCTCCCTTACTGAATGAAATGGTGACCCAGCTGAATATTTCCCCCTGAATGTTAGCATATGGAAACTGTATTGTGACGGGTGTGACAGTACCAACCGTCATCCAGTTATTATCATCTGAAAGGTTATGGAGTACAGTTTGGATTACAGGAACAGCAGTTCAGTCAAGCCAGGTGAAAAATAACTGTTGGCTTATTTACGCTCCACAGGATGGGTTGTGGGACATATTCCTGGAAGGCATTTTCGCTCGCAACAGAGCACTGAACGGGGACTTGGTCGTGGTGCGCATCCTTCCTCGAGAACAATGGAAGGTGAGTTCATGTACAGTAACAGTGTTACTAATGGCCAACAAGATGTGTGTGGTATATCACTGGCAAGCATAAACCGGACGGCCCTTCTCTATAAACAGATATCTGCAGATAAATCTTTAAAAAGGCCAATAAAAAGCTAAATTGTCTTAAGACGATCGCCACATTTTTCCGAGATTGCATTACGGCCAATGTGTTTCACCTCTTTTTCTCTCCACATGGACTTTTTTCCTGCATGCAACCAAGTCCCGCTCAAACATGATTGGTCAATACTACTCAGACTACAAACGAAAACCAGGACACTTCCGATATCAAAATCTTGTCCTGTTGCCTACATGTTCTGTATTCATATGCACATATGTCGGATATTTCGGATCCCTTAGGACAACAACTGGAACCTTTTGAATTTTAAGATTTTTAAGATTTTCTATACAAACGTCAAATTTGTATAGATATCGGTAGTATCTCAAAAGCGCACTAGGTTTGTTGATTTGTTTTATTAGTAGCAAGTCCCAACAGTTCTAGAAGTTGCTAGTTGTATTAGTTGAAGTTCCATTTAGCCTTTTTCAGGACAATAGTATCAGAGTGTAACCCCTGTCTTATTCTCAGGTTGTTAAGTCAGACACTGACTGTGAGGGCGCCAGCGAGTCCGATTCCCAGCCGGGCCAAGCATCCCACAGAGAAACGATGGGGAAGAAGAACAAACCACAGCAGAGGAAGGCGGAGAGAGCTGCCAGCCCCGACGTCATTGTGGAAGACCAGTTCAGTGATCAGGATGAGCTCGTCCACAGAGTTAAGAATGTCTCCCTCAGTGCTGCAGGTACAGTATGTAGCCTGATGGTTGGATCTCTACCGTCACTAGTTGTTTGACACGCTCATTTCACCTAGTTTTTGTAGAGGAGCTAACTAGGAGGAAATACTTACATTTGTGTGGTTTTGGTCAAGGCCATTGAACAGTTCCTCCCTTCTAATAAATGTTCTTCCTTTTTTAATGTGGTTTGCACTGTATTTCAGAGGGTAGTGGAAGATTTTTGGAGGACCCCTCCCCCCCACCATCGAATGGCGAAATCCTCCAAAAGACTGCCAAAGTGAGCCTTATGTTGTTTATGTTTTTGCCATTGCTCCTCCTGTAGTAGAATAAAACAAATCATCGATGTTCCTGACCTGAAACCTCTTCCAGGTGGTGTACATCGTTGAGCGGAAACATTCGCGAGCCGTGACCGGCTTCCTTAAGTTCCTCCCAGACAAGCCCTTCGCCATGTTTTCCCCGGTGGACCACCGTGTTCCCCGGATAAACGTCCCTCTGGACGACTGTCCGCTGGACTTCAGTTTGCGCTCGGGAGACTACGCCAACATGCTGTTCATCTGTCGTATCACCAGCTGGTCAGAGGACAGCAGCTTTGCCCAAGGGTGAGGGTCTACAGTCTGTGACTTTCCAGGCTATTTCATGTTTAGGGGATTTTTCGGGTGAAACCTACAGTGAGCGAGTGATGCCTTTGAACTCAAACTGCTATAGTGTGCAAATGGGGATGCTTTCCCGGTGAATCAACCACTGCCGTCTAAACTGCTTATAGGAATGCTTTGCGGGAATTATGCTGGATCGTTATTGTCTTACCATAATCAATTTCTGTACATTTCCCCCTCTCCAGTCGTCTGGCCAAGTCCCTGGGCCAAGCCGGGCAGATTGAACCGGAGACGGAGGGCATCCTGGTGGAGTACGACATCGACTTCTCCGACTTCTCAGACGAGGTGCTGGCCTGCCTCCCCCAGGACCTTCCCTGGACCATCCCATCTGAAGAGATGAGGCGGCGCAGAGATCTCAGGTGACACCGTTATGGCTACATGTACTGTGGGACTTATTCCAGCCCTTGGTGTTGTCTGACCTGGGGATGCAGCTGTATGTTCCCTTGGGTACGCATTAGTTTGGCTAACGTAGATCCAAACTAATGCTGATGCGTTATAGCTAGAGTCTAGATGTCTGGACGAGAACACTGAAATGTGGATCAACTGCCATCATGTCACTTACAAATCGTAGACTGTGTTTCTACAGGCAAGAGTGCATATTCACCATTGACCCGGCAACTGCCCGTGACCTTGACGACGCGTTGTCCTGTAAACTCCTCCCAGATGGTAAAATGGTGTCTCATATTGATGGGTGGGCGTTCTTACTATTGGTTCTAGGCGGGGAGGGGGCTTACTCCATCTCTATTTTATGCGGCAGGTAATTTCGAGGTGGGGGTCCACATTGCTGACGTAAGCTACTTCTTGGAGGAGGGGAACGCGCTGGACGCCATCGCCAGCCGGAGAGCCACCAGCGTGTACCTGGTTCAGAAGGTCCGTGCTTCCCAATATACTCCTCCATATTGGCTGGGGTGGGTTTATGCATGACATGGAATACAAAAAGATGTAGCTTAGAGGTGTGTGGGGGTTAAACAAAACAAAATACTGTGAGCTCACCCCACCAAACATCTCTCAGAGGAAGACTACAGTTCTCATAAACCCCGTTGCTTAGTCACAAAGCACTACCTATAATCTAGGGAGTGGTTTGTGTTTAAGCAAATAGCTGAAAGGCAGACAGGTCAGCCGGAACATCAGGTTCTTATCAAGATTTATAGCAATGAAGTTTTTGATCCTTATGGCCACTGATGGTCTAGTTTGCCCCCTGCAGGTGATCCCCATGTTGCCCAGGCTGCTGTGTGAAGAGCTATGCAGCTTAAACCCCCTCACGGACAGGCTCACCTTCTCTGTCATCTGGAAGATGACCCCGCAAGGGAAGGTAACGAAATAGGGTCTGCACTTATTAGCTTTAGCATCATGCTAATCATCTGGTTAGTGGTAGGATCTTGTAATGTAGGTGTAAATGGTAAAGGGGCCCCTTCTTGTTCCCACTGTAGCTCTGATTAAAGGGGAATTCTGGCCAATTTTGACCCAAAACTTATTTTCATTGTTCGTAACCAAAATCAAACAATTCCATTTAGCGTTCTGGAGAGAGATTATAATAGAAATAAATTGGGCCATTGAGAAAAAAAAACAAAAAAAAACTCACCCAACGCATTCCATTTGCAAGTCTGTTATTGCTGCAAAAATATCGCAGAACGTGGTTGTGTTTTCTGGTTATGATGAGAGAGTCTGATGTAATTAGCTGTTATTAGAATTTGCTCACCAAAGATCGCCACGGTTGGGTAAATTTAAATAACTTCTATTTTCTGAGTGGAATATGATCAGTAAGCACCAGATGGGATTTGTGGAAGGCGAAAAGAAATACTTCTCACGTTGGATAGTGTGACGAAGCGCAATTGCCTATTCTGATTCGGCAGATTCTCAGCGAGTGGTTCGGCCGCTCTGTGATCCGCTCCTGCGCGAAGCTGAGCTACGACCACGCCCAGAGCATGATCGACGCCCCCGACAAGCTCTTCTCTGCCGAGGAGCTGCCCCCCACGGACCCAGAGCACCCCATCGACGAGATCCACCTAGCTGTGCTCAACCTGCACGCCATCGCCAAGAGCCTGCGGGCCCAACGCTTCGAAGGCGGAGCCCTCAGGCTGGACCAGGTACCGCGATTTAATCGGACGTCCCTGCCGCGTCCCAAAGCTCCACAGGTCTATTTTGAAAGTGCATGCTGACTGTTGTTGTGTTTCAGTTAAAGCTGTCATTCACCCTGGACAAAGAGACCATGATGCCCCAGGGCTGTTATGTCTACGAGTACAGAGACAGCAATAAGTGAGCATCTATATGGCAATTATAGTCATTTTCATTAAAACAAACAAGGGCTTAAACTCGACCCTCCTTTCGTCCGGGGCAGCAACTTTTACCAGTCCGTCTTTTCCACTCGTGCTTGCAGGCTGGTGGAGGAGTTGATGCTGCTAGCGAACATGGCCACAGCCCACCAGATCTACCGCTCCTTTCCAGAGCAGGCCCTGCTGAGACGCCACCCTCCGCCCCAGACCAAGATGGTGGACGAGCTGCAGGAGTTCTGCGACCAGATGGGCCTCGACATCGACCTCTCCTCTGCCGGAGCGCTGCATGTCGGTATTCCCCGGTACCTGTGAAAGTATACCTGCTGCGACCAATTTGATTTTGCAGTTAATTTCAAAGACGTTTTTAATAGATATACCTGCCGGTTAAACGGGGAATCATCCCTTAATTTAATTTTGGGCTTAAAGTAGAGGTTTCCCACTGATGTTGGTTGGCACTGACGTCAAAGCACGCTACCCCTATTTAGTTCTTGTGACTCCTTTTTGCTACCGTGCCTCAGAACAAAAAAAATGAAATTTTGTTATTAAATATGACTAAATGCTCGCCTAACGCCTAACCACAGTGATCCCTTCTATCCCGACCCTCAGAGGAGTCTGCATGCCACCCTGGGCGACGACGAGTACGCCGGTGCCAGGAAAGAGGTCCTCACCAACATGTGCTCCAGACCCATGCAGGTTAGCAGTTAGCAGCCACAACCTGTACAGCTTGTATGGCTCATAGATGCACTTTTTACAGCGTTTTACAGACGAACCAGGTGTTTGCTCCACCCATGTACTGTACTAAACCAGCTGATTTCATCAATGATTTCCCCTCTGGAGAGCTGTGGTAATGCATGGTTGGAGCAAATGGCTAGGATTTTATAACATTTTCTTCTCTTTTCTGGACCTGGTTTGACGCATTGGAAATCTATTGTTAGTGACCCCACCTCATACATAAAGCATGTTTTCATAAAAGTAATTCTCTTAGGGGCAGGATAGTCTAGTGGTCTAGGTGTTGGACTCCCAGGAAGGTCGTGGGTTCGAGCCTCAGAGTTGGCCTACCTGTAAGCATCCTTAAGCAAGATGCCTAACCCCTATCTGCTCCATGTAATAGCAGCATGTAATTGTAAGTCGCTTTGGATAAAAGCGTCTGCTAAATGACCTAATTGTCTTAGTAATTATGCATTCATAGAAAAAACATTTGCTTGCCAATGATGGTTGTGAATGGACAACGTGTTCAGGGATCAATCGTGGGTTATTGGTGTTTTCCAGATGGCGTTGTACTTCTGCACGGGCGTTGTGAAGGACGAAGCCCTGTTTAAGCACTATGCCCTCAACGTGCCCTTCTACACCCACTTCACATCGCCCATTAGGAGATATGCCGACGTCATCGTTCACAGGCTGCTGGCCGCCTCGCTAGGTGGGCTGATGTTCTACAACTTACATGTACACACTGGACCCGTCCTTATGTTCAAAACCAGCCAGAGTGAACCTTGAAAGTGTTCCTATAGCTACATGGTCGCTTCTCTAAAAGGACATTTGTTTAGCTAGCAACGTTAATGTTCTTAATGGATTAAAAATATCGCTCGGTTAGAGCATTGGCGGACTGGGATAATGGTGCAGCTCCGCCCTTGAGAATTGGATCCATACAATTCTCAGACGAAGCGGTAATAAGATGCTCCTCGGACATCGTTGCAGACACCGGTATGATGCTGCTAAACATGAAGCGCAAACACTTGTCCCGCCCTTTTTCAGTTGAAAAAAGTTAAACTGTCATTTCCCATAACCATCAAAAATGGAAAAAGTAGTGGTAGCGCCCTCCCCCGTACAATGTCATGCACCCCCAAGCGTCGGGGACGACTGACATCCTCCTCCCTTTCAGCTTCAAAAGCCAGAGCGAGTGCCATGTCTCGACATTTTGTCACTGTTCTCGCGAAAAGGTTGCAGTAGCTGCTGTTACGGCAAGCGTTCTTCGTCTCAAAAAGCAGTTGCGTGTGAACGCAGCCTCAAGGGTATTCTCCTCATGTGTGCCTGTTGCTGCCGACTGTCCATGCAGGCTGCGGCCGTCGTCTAGGCCTGACAGGGGAGGGGGTTCATAAACAGGCGTCTCGCTGCAATGACAAGAAGACTGCCTCCAAGAGAGTGCAGGAGCTCAGCTCTGAGCTGTTCTTCGGAGTGTTTGTCAAGGTGGGTTCACCAGATCAGACCTTTGCTGTTAAATCGCTAAGGAGATGGAAAGGAAAAGGTTTTGATGTGACCGGCCCGTCTTGCTTGTGCGTCCAATAGGAGTGTGGTCCTCTGGAGTCCGAGGCCATGGTGATGGCCGTGCTGGATCAGTCCTTCGACGTGCTGGTCCTACGCTACGGCGTACAGAAACGCCTCTACTGCAAGGTCAGCTGCCGGCCGCTTTCTAGTGACCCGTTGGCTGGTTACATTAAATGTGTCTCTCTCTCACACACGCACACTCACACACACTGGCCCAAGCCTATTTCTCCTCTGTGTGAATGTTTTGTGTACTGTAAAATCATCAACATGTATGCTTGTTTAAGTGCGCTACACGACCAGAATGACTCAAATATACAAATGTTATACGTTGAGCCGTTGTGGGTCTGTCTTCATCAGGCCGTGGCGGGCGTGAAGACGTTCCACCATCAAAAGGTTGGCAGGAAGGGGGAGCTGACGTTGGTCTGGGCTCAGGAAGGGCCACAGAAACCCTCCGTACAGCAGGTGAGAGCCCCAGCTCCTAATGGACAGGTTAAATTTGCCTCTTGGTACTCTACGGTGTTTGAGGTGCACCCTCTAGTGGTGGGGCAGTCAGTACTACTACTTTCAGTCATTTATTCAGTTATTTGTAATATTGTAATGATCTGTATTGCATACCAAGAACCTCAAACGGCACAGAAGCTAATGCTAAAGGTGACAGCATTGATATGGGCGCTGGCTCACCTGTATTCCTTTTATAAAAGGACACGTCTCTGCTAAAACCCGCTGCATGGTCTGTTTTCTTTCCTACAGGTCATTTCTGTCTTCACTTTGGTGGAGGTGCAGCTCCGAGCAGAGGGGCCTGCAATGAAATACAGTGCTGTGCTCATGAGGCCCCAAGGGAATGCTTCTTAAAAGGGGGGAAAAGCATACTAAAACATCTACTTTTACCTAATTGCACATTCTTTTATTTTAAATTTTTTAAGTTAAATTATTATTTTTTTAATTATTAAAACTTATGCTGTTGATTTTAATTGACTAATGCTTTAAAACCGGGGCTTTAGTTGACCATGGTCAGACTTGAGTGTCGCTTGAAGTGTATTTGTTATGCTCAGTGTCTGAACCTCACTGAACACTATGGTGGGCAGGTTTTGCGTTCCAGAAGGCTTCAGTACCAAGGAAATGTCACCTCATCATTAGAGAGGTAATTGGAAATCTTTTTTTTTTGGCCCAGATATGTCTGAAAGTATAAAAACTGCAACCAATTTTATTTTGCAGTTAATTTAAAGACTTTTTTTTTGCGTGTTTTAATATATATTCCCAGCAGTCTAATAAAGGACAAATTAGACTGCTTATTTGGTTGGCTTCCTAAATCTAGATTAGTGTTCTATGGGTTTACATTCATGGTCGATACATTTGTCCACATTTTTCTATAGAGATGAAGTCCTTCCTCAGGGCCTTGGGAAGCTATTGACTGTGTCTTGATCCTTGTATCTACTGGGACAAGTTATTTTAAGATAGCACTTGAAGATGTATCCAGGGTTAGATAACCTCACCCCTACGTTTACATAATTTGAATGTTTGGCTTAGATTATGGCAGTATACTGTCAATATAGCAACGGGCTTTGACTTTTATCTCATTACCAAATCTCACTTCAACTCCTACAGTAAGCGTTTCCTAGAAACGAGACATGTCACATAGATAATATCCATAACTATTTATTTTTCATTGTCATGCGTTCTCGTTTTTATAGTGTTTTTTTTTTTTTCTGATTCAAGTCCTATCTATCTTCTCTTATCTGGTTTGCCAAGAGTGCAATCAGGGGATTAGTTTTACTGGTTAAATGTAGGCTGGGATGCACAAGACTTGTTATTTGGAATCGCCTTGTTTCTGTTTATAGTAATGGGATGTCTGTGTGTGTGTGTCTACTGTCTTAAGTTAGGCTGAAAGAGTAACTCCACCTTTTTGACCAAGCATAGTTTGTCTGCAGAGCAAAAGGTCACTTCCACTATTTTTTTTGGGCGAGTTGGTGTTTTTCAATGACCCTTCCTGCTGCAATACATTAATTCCACCATCACTGTTTTTTTTGTTGTTTTTGATTTTTAAAGAGTTATAATTTCAAGCTCTTGTTAAAAGGGTACGTGGCTACATTATTAGTACAACTGGTACACTCATTATGAAATAAAACCACATGCACATTGTGTGGTCACATATGGACTGGTATGGATGCAGTGCAGGTTATGCACACATGTCTACCTTATTTTAAACACAGAATTAAGGCATTTAAAGATGGAGTTACACTTTATCTCAAGACATTGTCTTGTAAATTGGCGATGGCCTCGAGATTCTAATGAATTTTATGTCCCTTTTTTAATTCTTATTTCACTAGAGCCTTTTTTTACTTTAAGCTAGTACAACTGTCTTGGTACTAGCTTTGTAGTGCAGCTACAGGAATTATTTTAGTCCTCCATTTTATATTTTTCATCAAACTTTTATTTTTATTTTCGAACTGTGCCATGAAGTATACAGTATATCAAATCTGAAAAGGATAAGCTGCTATGTTTGCACTTTATCATTTTTCCCCCTCTCATTTAACAATTTTTAGGCTCTTTCCAAAAACAAACGTAAGTGTTTTCTGTTGAGTTAGCTCACCTCTGCTGCTTCTTAAATAGAACATTTAAGAATTTGATACGCATAAATTGACAGTATGTGACCAGCTAATCGCAAGCTTTTAAATTTATTTTTAAAACTGCACATTATTTAACTTTCAAAACAGATGTTCTTTGACTGATTGGGAAGTGAAATTGCTTAAAGGAAGGTAATGCCACGAAATCTGCAGTAATAATGTGATTTCCGCAAATGTTAAGGTGAAGAAAAAATAAACCTGAGAGGCTTGTCATTGCAAGTTTATGAAAAACCTTTCATATTTCATCTAACTGATATTGTGTGAAATATTGGGACAATTTAGAGTTTTGTGCCTTAATGCTCTCAAAGTTACCTTCCTTTATTCTCGTCTTACACTTCTGTGCACAAACAAGTAGTTAATAATGCTCAGAGGAACAAAATGCTTGTTTCTTACCTGTATTATATGTATAACGTAGATGTCGACTATTAAATGTAGCTTCAGTGGGGTATTGTTAAGCTTTTGATTTCTGAACACCACATAACATTTTTGATCTGGTCAAAGATGCAATTCTATCTGTAGTTCAAGTATTTACAGGCCAGTATATAGATGTCCTTGTGCCTAAACAAAATAAATACAATAGCAAGTGTTTAAGTCATGCAAATCTCCAGTGTTTTCTTGAAAACGAGTGTTACGCAACCTGTGTTTAGTGGGGATGGAAGTTTAAACTGTTCTTGGTCGTAAACTAGCTCTTGCTACTGTTTACTAGGATGCAAACGTGTTTATTTAATGTAATAAGTAAATATTGGTCCTCTGTGTTGTTCATTACCAAGGTGTGTCTGTAATGAATGAACAAACAAACCACTGGCGACAGTAGATTGCTAATAGAAAACTGTCACTGTGTCAAAGTTTACACACTGAGTTTATGACCTAGGACTCTCCCTGGTTTTGGATTAATAAAGAATCATTGTGTCATTGCGTGTATAACCTCTATAAAATACTCTGTATTTTTTTCTTTTTAATATATATTATTTTTAAAGATTAATATTCATCATGAGGATGACAAATTGTACCAGCATCTTACCAGAGATGCTTGCAGAATGTTTTGGTTTGACTAAAGTATACCCCAAGCTGCCACATGTGTTTCCATGATCTCATGATCTCAATGATGATCTCATGATCTCAATGGGATCTCATGATCCCATTGAGATTAGTACCTTACTTCAATATTACAGAAAACCTGTCCACCCTGTCTTATTCACTAAATCAAGCTGGTGTCTAATTACAGGTGCTTTAACAGGCCAGGAAGTCAGCCTCTATATGAACTCGAAAGTAATAAGCTTGCTAGCATTGCGAGTTTGCTTTTGCAAGAGTGGTAAAGTATATTGGTGTACTATGTAATAAATATGAAACTGAATCCGACTCAGTGCTTTTATAGCCAGTTAATTTTGTAAGAATAATTACATATTTGGCATCAGTGATATTTTTACACTTTTCTGAAAGGATTGTAGTTGACCTTAAATTACAGTATGACTTTAAATGAATTGTGTTATGAGAGCGAGGGCCATTTTCCGGTTAAACTACCGGTTTTCACAGTAATATTCCTTAAACATTCCTTGTCAGACCTTACAGAAAAGCCCCATGACTTCACGTGAAGGATTTTAAATTTTTAGGGCTGGAGGCTTTGAGCCTTTGTGTATGTATGTATTTATATAGTATAGTAGAGTGTGTATACTGTATATATGTATGTATGTAAACTGTGTGTGTAT
>JAOEHI010052060.1:0-17372 GCA_025447815.1 Percopsis transmontana | reverse complement strand
AGACGGATTAACACATCTCTGTTTCGTCCCACTGTGTGTACGAGTGCAGGTTAGGACTCTCAGCTAAATCCACCCAGTCTTCTTTTAATGAACAATTAATAGTGAGTTTGTTTTCTCACATGTATATTTCTCACAGGCAGTTGTCTTGACAGAGCTTTATTGACAAAAATGATCAGTTCCACAGCAGGCTACTCAGAAAGAGTGATCCTAGTCTTCCCACACAAACCCATTAAATAATTTGTCTTTACACAAAATAGAACACAATCTCAACCAGCAACACAAACAAATAATTATTATATAAATAACTTGTACTTGGCTCAATTTAGTTAGTAATTCACTCAATTATTGTTTTAACCGCTCATTCCAAACGATCTTCGCTCTTACGGAGCTTTACCAAACCTAGAAAAAATTCATATCTTACTGAATACCTTTTGAAACGCAGCGATTAAATAATTTGTTTTTACACAAAATACAATACAATCTCAACCTGCAACACAAACAAATAATTGTACTTTGCACAATTTAGTTAGTAATTCCCTCAATTTATTATTTTAACCGCTCATTTGAAATGATCTTCGCTGTTACGGAGCTTTACCAAACCTAGAAAAAATTCGAATCTCACTGAATACCTTTTGAAACGCAGCGATTTTGGGCAGTAAAAACTTTCATAAACCTTGGGTTCCTTCCTTAGTGGACGTTGGACGAGAGATTTCTGCTCAAGGTTTTATGCTCAAGTGAGGTACAATTTTTTTAGTTTTTTTTTTCTCACTAAAAATCAAAACATGCATGGTGTCGCGATTGGTGTGCACGCTCCGTGCACGCTCCGTGCACGCTCCGTGCACGCTCCGTGCACGCTCCGTGCCTCCCGGATTAGCCACACGCAGGTACGCCTGCTTAGTTTAATTTTGGACATGAAGGGAAAGTTTGGGCTACTTCAGGTCCCTCACTTTCATCGTGTTGGTTGATCGAGTTACAGAGACTTCAACAAAACCGTGACTGAGTATCACAAAATCAGTTTTAATAAAGATAGCATGAATTACAATTTACGGAGCACTCCGGGTCCTTATCAAAGCTCTCCTTAAACCAATAACACAAAAATTATGTTAGAGGCATGAAGTTCTAACAAAGACTGACTCTCCCTTTCTGCTCCACAACATTTAAATACCAGGGTCTCTTAGGAGGGGCTCCCCTCCCCCTACAGGGACCCCTACGAGGGTGCCTGGGTGGGGTAGTGATCGTGTGCCTAGGTACAGCCAAATAAGGAGAGTTTCTTCACATTCTTGAGGATACATAAACCTATTTCCTTTGTTTGTTCTCCCCATGCTCTGGTGGGGTACCTCCACATCCTGGACAAAGGTCAAATATCTCTAGTCCTAGCACACACACACAGCTCAAAAGCACAATTTTACTTTTAATACATTTATTCAAAATGAGGCTATGTCGCATAAGCAAAATCATATAACATTGATTCAGTAAGCTCATTTAATCCTTCAGACACTATTTAAGTCATTGTTTGGCTGTTACGCCCTGTACTTTGTGTTTTTCTTTATCAAATTACGCTGTACGCGTTCACTCACTCCACGCTGGTCTGCGTTGTTCCTCTGGCTCGCGCTGTACGCATCGTTACACATGGCAATAGAGTTGTTGTCTTTCATGTTTTACATTTGGATAGTTCCATGCACAAAGACATGTATTTGGCAATCTGCTTCGGCAAACGGCAAAAAAAATCTAATTAAAGCAAGCGAGGAATGATTGTGCCAGCCTCCAGGTAATAGAAGAGGAAGACTATTATGGAGGTAGATTTCTATCAAACATATATATTACCCTGTTCTCTCCGCGTCGATTCAAACGCAAAGCTTCTTCTTCATCGACACTACCCAATAGCCTACTACCTGCCCGATGTGTGTTCGGCTCACTAGCGCCACTTTCAGAACCCCCCGGCTCACTAGCGCCACTTTCAGAACCCCCACCCCCACCCCCCCAGCTACCACCACAGATAGAAACCAATTCTGTGGGATACACTGATTTGGCATTTGTCTTTGCTTTAAATTCAACATTGTCATAATTGTTGATTTTCCACAGGCATCAAATTAAGCGTCCAAAAATCATGCTACTCTTCTTTTTGAGAAATGAGACTCTTGTACATTTCATGTTTATTCAGAAGACAGGCATAATCTATGCACAACACCGACCACAGCAGTACTGCAGACAATGACTAAGACATAGTTATTGTAAGATAGTTCTGGTAGAGCAGTTTCTGAAAAGGAGATTTAACAGTTTTTCAAGTCTTAATTTTATACCCACTGAACACTACAAACCCAGTAAGAAGTGCCAGGCAAATGGTAAGTTTCTCAAAACCAAACTGCATAGCTATGGGTACAATAGTATTACACATGACTACAGATGATGGGAAATTAAATTTGAATAACGTCTGGGTTGAAACATACCAACCAATTCCCTTAACTGAAATGGCACCGAAGTGAATGATCATTTTAAAATGAGGGCCAGCTGAATTGAGAAACGCCATCATTGATAACACCAAGCTATAATTCATTGTATGTCACAGCCACAAAGAGACACAAACGAAGGTAATTACACGCAAAAACTAGAACGCCGTCACGTGAACTGAACGCACCTGCGTGTGGGTTGTACAGGGGCTTCAAGGGACGGTTTAACTGCCACATTAGCGGTGTAACAGTTGCAATACGAGGGAATGATAAGGCAGGGAGTGTGAAGGGCAAACCAGGTGAATGTGAATATTCATTTAATTAACACTAAACTGTGTTGATTCTCGTTCAATCCCTCATCGACACTCTTTACGCTCGCTTTCCACCTTAAAACACACACGCACACACACACACACATAATCTCCTGGCACTTTCTCCCCCAGTATGATGTTTTCAGTAGTGTCTCGTTTTGGGAAGTTTGTTATTTTTGCTGCGAGTAGAAATTACAACAGATCCCAAGTCCTTTTTATCCTATCAATTATTCAAATGTGCTGAGGCCTCTTTGTGCTGAATAAACTCTCCCCCAATTTCAGACTCATTACCAAGATCCGGGGACGATATCTCTTGAGTTTCTGCGTTGAACCCTTCAGCCTGTTATCTGATGTCATTTTAAGGACTGAAATATGTTGAAATATGTTATGTATGCTTTCCAAATCTCACCTTATGCATGAACCCCAAAACCTACATGTTTTTCAGGTTTATTGTATATTAGCCATACCATATACCTACATACTGTATACCGATAGAAAGTGGTAATAGGCTATACTGTGTGATTGTTTATAAAGACTGTATAAAGATGGATGCAAGGTGTGTGTTGTCACCCATTGGTTTATGAAGAAGACGTACTCAAGACAGGTGTTTGCCTTTAGAGCAGTGCAGCCATTTGGCTAGCAGTGAATTGGCTGTTAGCCTATATTGTAACGTGCGGAGGTGGCGAGTGCAGGCGCGAGCCGGAACAGAGACGCTGGAACAGCGAGGAGAGGTTTAACGAGCTACGCTCGTAGTTTAATAAAGAACAGAAAACTGCCAATAGGCAAAAAGCAAACATAAACTCAACGCTAGGTTACGTGGGTTCTGGTAAAGACACACCAAAACAATGACCGTCGGGAAACTTAAATAGTGTCCATAATTAACAGAGATGAGATGCACCTGTGGGGCTAATCCCCTACAGGTGCATCAGAAGGAGCGCGCACCTGCCTGTGCGGGCCAATCATATACTCACAATTGGCCCGACTGGTTCATGTGATCTCTCGCTATTGGTCGAGCGGGTCATGGAACATTCCATGTTAAGGAAAGCTATAAGTTGCAACTCAACAGTCTACACCTGTGAAGAGTTAGTGTAGGTGCGATTAATCCCAACATTTGCACAATATCACTCAGTATACTGCCTCCATATATCCTTCAGCACAAGTACTGGGTGTGCAAATATCTTTGCATAAAACAAAATGTGGTTTTATTTCCCAAGGAGAGATTTACTGGTGCTAAAATATGTGTGTGAAATATCCTGTGCATGTGTATCTTTTATAAAAGTGCCAAGAAAATAAATGCACCCACTATTTATAGAAATGTAAATGCTAAATATGTGTTATAACGGCGTATATGTTCTTGTAGCACCTGTTGTCTGTTCTCTGTAGAGTTAACTAATACATAATTGCACATTAAACATCTTAAAAGCTTAACGATTCAGCTCTGTCTGTCAGTTGTTGCATCCGACATTTAACTTTAGTACATAGCTGGAGGGTTAAAACATTTGAATTTGTATTATAAATTGCATCAATCTGACTTTGATTTAATTTAACGTGTAATTTTGGTTTCAAAGAAACTTAGTTAGGACAGGAAATGGATTAAACTGCAGCGGGAGTGAATTTTCTCATTTTTCCATCTTTCTAATTGGCACAAATAGCCATATTCAGCTGTGACAGTTTTGATAAACAGTAATTTTCTCAAAAGCTTCCATGGAAGTCGAGAGAGAGACGACACACTTTTGTGATGTCTGACGCAAACAAGATATATTCAGCTACAGACAGGATGCCTTCAATTAAAGTATGAAAATAATTACAGAGTTGCACTTTTTGATTATGACACATATTGTACCATGATAAACATGATTCTGTAATGACATAAATATACTAATATAATGGCTGGCAAACAAAAGATGTGAAAAATGTCGTCCCATATAGTTTGTGCTTTGTGTATCCTGCATGTTCTGTGTATACAGTAAAGAATGTAAGGTTTAGGCTACTCATTGTAAGTCGCTTTGGGAAAAAGCGTCCGCTAAATTACCTAATTGTGATTGTAAAGTACTGTATACGGTATGGCAAATGTGTCAGCATGAGGGCTGAAACTGATCATTCAATAGTGATTTCTGAACATTAAATGGCAGTACAATTGTGTCACAATTGTGCTCATGGATATGCTCACGGATAATGGTGGTTTATTAGAGGTGCCACATATATTTGCGCACTTGGCGACTGTGCTGATCTGTAATTTGCATGTTGCAGAGGGCCTTGGCATATATGGTGCAATCTAACATTACAATCTAACACTACAAATACACCAAGGTAGCATAGCACTTGAATCCACGCAAGGTTGTTCCAAAATATAACATAATATACATTTTTGTCCCTTCTTTGTTTTGGATTTCACCGATGAACGCCTCCTCGTTAAACAAAGGTCACAGTGAGTGCTAGCTGACATTTGCTTCAAGTGCCGGATTTAAGTAGCCTGGGAACCAGACGATTCTGAGAGCTCATGTTTCGTTAGCTCTGGCAGATATGTCTGGCCACTCTCCCATTGAGACAGATTTCAACCCTGCCTGGAATTGGTCGGGCCATTCACAACCGTGTATCTAATACGGGGCGGGTTTGTTACAATTGTACTGTACAGAGGAGTGCCGTCAAGGCATTTTAGCCCAGTGCTACGTCACACGATCCGTTGCTCTGATTGGTTGTAGGCCAATCCAATTGCGCCCAGAGGCATTTTGGTCTGCACCCTCTTGGAAATCTAACATGAACTGAGAGATCCCAGTCTGGCGACGCCAGGCTGGGTTTTAACACTAAAATCCAACACTCCTGAAATTCCTGATCGCTTGATTACGGAAATCCGGGAAATCATCCAAATGAGTGAAGATTTTGAAGCTCACACCTGTGCTCAGGGGGGGGATATCTCAGCCCTGGAGCGCTGCCATGGCAACCAACAATAGTCAGAGATACCCACAGTGTGATTACGAGCACGGCATTAATCGGAGTGCAGACACAAAGAACAAGCCAGCAGGTCTGTGTTGGTCAGCCTTTGTCAGCCTAATTATCATTCTGAGGAGGAACATGTGACACTCATTGACACTCACTGCTCTGTGTCGGTCCTTCCTGTAAAAGGAAAGCAATACGCGATTGGACCGACCGCCTTCTGCTGAAGGGGAATCGGGAACCGCCAGCGCTAATTCCTATAGATTCAACCTAACCTAAGTAGTGTGCGAGAAATGGAATGAAAACTGTCACCCATTTGTATTTTACCCATTTTTTTTCTGTCCATTCTCTAAACCCATTATTCCTGTACAGGGAGGGTTTTTCCAGCTGTGTCAAATGAAATGCATCACTTTTTGTTGACTATACTACTAGCGGCATCGCACCAAGACAGGAAAAATATGGTTTAAACTGGGAATATTCACGGTTTCTTCTAAATACTTAATAGGCCAATGTACAATTACAGAAATTAGGTTCTTTAGCAGACCCATTTAGTGACTTACAATAGTCACTAAAGTACAATCACTATTATTAAGGAGCATCTGGACATGTTGGGGATCGAACCCAGGAGTCCAATACCCTAACTGCTAAATATGATTTCCCTCATAAATACAGTACAGTATAGTCTTGTATTAAAGCCATGTATGTTATCTTAGAAGTCTATTGAACAAAGCACTGGCATTAGAACTAGAGTTGGTCCTCGCATAACTTTTTGCTAGTCTTAACAAAATGTCTTTACTTCTGTTCAGATGCTGTATCTAATTAGAGTAAAGGTTAGAGATCTTGTGTTTGTTTACGATGAATGATGAAACAGTACTTGGCAGTGGGCTCAGTCCACACTGTACAATACACCGTATGCAGTGTGCATGCAGTTTGAATAATGGCCCCTCATACGAGCCCCCGGCGCCCTTCTTGCCATGTGCACAGCCATGTGCTATGTGCTAGGCTAAATAAATAAAGATAAGAAGTGATATTATGAAATGTTTACTGTATTAGGCACATGAAAAAGGGCCTTTTAAGCATGATGTGTAAGATCATTGATGTTTTCTGGTAGAATATGGAAATTGTTTGTAAAGCATCAATAAAATGACTTGTAAGGCAAAGGTTGATAACTGATTTGACAAACTGTTAGGTACCAGCGACGTGGCATTGGCCCGGGACAAAACAGAAGGGAGATAAGGACGGTTTGTGGCCCTTCTGATCCCCACAACAATCTCTCTGTCAATCCCGTATGATTTCTATCTGGATTAGTGCAAGCGGTGATTGACAGGTCCACTAATCCAACCGGGTGGTTGATAATCCGGGATTTAACACTGAATAATTGGCCTATCAGCTCAAAGATGGAGCGGGGACTCCACTGGTGATATATAGTGTGTATGTGATTGTGTGCGTGTGTGTGTAAGTGCTTGTGTGGGAACTTTATCTGTGTGCACAGTGGATATGGGCAATTTGTTAGCTGACACACGTGTATCCATCACTGTCACAGAGCTTCAGACTGTCAAAGTGACTCCATCTTGCCTGAAAGGCTTCTTTTCATGTCGACGGACAGCCTTTTAATTTTATAACCATCATTCATTGACTTGATGGTCGATGGAGCGCTTTTTTAATACGTGTCAATGAATGTACTGGCAAAGAGACAATGTCAGGAGACATTGTCTCTTGTTGGTTTACGGTCAAAACGACAAGAGTTTGAGTAAGATAATATTTCAAACAAATCAAGATGTTCTACAACAACACAACTTTTCTAAATACTCTTTAGCTCCATTCCAATCGCTTGAAAGATTTTCCTTTTCAGAGGCTATCCATTACAACAATATAAGGCTTCATATGTACAGCACAAAACATACAAGTCGTGATTTTTAAATATACTCACACATTGTTTGGACAATTCAGGTTTTATATATATAAAAATGCATGAAAGCTAAAATAAACTGTTGAAAGACATCAACTGCCAAACTTTAGTAGTGAGGGAACAGATAGTCAGCTAGCTCTCAACAGTTTTGATCCTGCCGTTGCCACGGTGGGATTAAGAGTTAAACTAAATGAATCCGATTGTAATAGGTTCAGGAAAAAAATTGAGGATTACTAAACACTAAATATTTTCACCCAATTATTGAGCACCCCGAGTGTAAATAAATCAAATGTATAAGGTAACCAGAGGTGGGTGAGGCCGAATCCAAAAGATAAAAGTCCTGCCGGGTTTTTCTTTTGCTTGTTCACTCAATCAGTTGATTTCTATTACAGGGACTAATCATTAAAATCACCTGGTTAAGTGAACAAGCAGAAGGAAAACCCGGCAGGACTTTTACTCTCTGAAGTCGGACTTACCCACCTCTGACGGTAACCAAGGTAACGTACGCTGGGGAAGTCCCCATTGCTGCACCAGGGGCCAATCCAGATTCTGGTACCATCTAAGGTGGCCAAACATTGGTGGTACCAGAATGTCAATAGGGTCAATATGAAAATATGAATACAGAGCTCAACATTAAGCCTTTTCATGTACTTGGCTGGGCTGTGGAGCCTTGAGAAACGTAGCTAGCTAAAAAGCTAATTAAAACTGCCTTTGAACTCTTATTGTTTGAGGAAAGGCATTGTTGTAGTTATTGAGCGACTGTTAACTCTAACCACCGTGACATCTGGTTTCCATTCTATGCGGCAGGCTACATGCTTGATATTATTTTGAATAGCGGAATTAATAAAACAAATAACTTTGTAACACGCGACACAGGCCCATTTCACACATATAGCTGGTAATTTTGTCATTATTGACGTTTTCTCTTTCACCCCCTCAAAAATCCACTTGTCCCGGAAAAAAACACGACTACAGGTGATTGAAAATGACATTTATAAGGGGTCTGTGGTTGAACAATGCCAAGCTATGCCTTTAAGAAGCAGTTGACGATAAATGCTGTCCCTTCTGGCACGGGGTTCGCAGCTGATGTAAGAAACAATCTAAAAGAGGAACACATTCATTTGAATACAGCTAGTCACATCCTCACTAGCTTCATTTATTTAACGTCCTTGGCTCTGTGCTATACGGGGAAGGAGGGGAAAGGCAGGAGCACTACAGGGAAAAGGATGAAGGGAAGGAAAGAGGGAGGAGATCGCTAGATAAGGACAGACAAGAGAGATAGATCAAAGGCAGTACGAGAGAGAGGTAAACAAAGGCGGAGATGGAGAGAAGCTAATATGAGTGACAGTATTTTGTTGTTGAGTCTCTGAACGGAATTGGACTTCAACCCCGTCAAACGTAGCCCCCCCGAGGAAGGGAATTAACAATCTGTCTGTTCGTTTAGGGTCTGTTCGTCTCCCGACCAATCACAGGGCGTGTTAGGAATCTTAATGAGGATGAGACGACACACTCGCAGACTGAAATAGAGATAGAGGGAGAGAAAAGCAGAAAGAAGTGAAGGCACAGTGACAGAACTACATTCTGTTTTCGAGGAATTAGCTTTAAATTTGTAAACAGAGATGGAGTCAAATACACCGGGTAACTTTTGAAGATATTTCATAGTCAAAGACATCAAGTGGCAATTTCCATGGTTGTTGAAACAGATGGGATGATGTATTAACATGTTTGCGCCTGTTTTAGGCGTAATTTCCTCGACACGTACACCTAACACCTAGAACACAAGATAGTCTAGTGGTCTAGGTGTTGGATTCCAAGCTGGAAGGTTGTGGGTTCGAGCCCCAGAGTTGGCCTCCCTGTATGCATCCCTGAGCAAGATGCCTAACCCTTACCTGCTCCATGTAATAGCAGCATGTAATTATAGTCATTTTGGATAAAAGCGTCTGCTGAATGACCTCATTGTAATTGACGCATTGGAGGTTCCAAGCCACAGGCCTACATAGATTCAGAAAACAAACTCCAAGTAACGTGGAAACCTTGAGTACAGGCTTTGGTTTACGTTTACAAGTTGGAACTGCTCTGCGATTTCAAGTATTTGATTCGGGATCAAAGTGAAGCTTGGAGTAGTGAATTAAAATGGCAGTAATGAGTCTCAATGGAGAATGTTGAGTGGTTACAGTATAGTGCAACACTTGTCAATGTGCCCAGTCTTGTAGGCAATGTAGCAACAAGGGTATGAGATGGTTCTACAGCCCTGGGACATATTTGAACTGGAACTAACTTGAATTTTGTGCTTTCTTCACTTGACTGGTACATTTGTTGTCAGTTTTTTCCAGAGAAGCCTGTTTGATTTTTTTTTTCCCTCAAAAATGTTTTACCCTTTTGACTGAAGCATTTGAGTGTCAATATCACAGTCTGCTGACACGCTATTTCCACTGATGTTAACCTTTCTTGCTTATATTTCAACGTGTAATTTTTTGTTGTTGTTGTAGTCAAATGTTACACAATCTTATGGGGTGTCACCTGCATTGGAAACGATTTTACCACTTTGTAGGAGAATGCTAAAATTGGTTCCTCTAACCAAAATCACCCTTTGAATATTTATCTCGCTGTATCAATTACCCAGAATAAATACGCCGTAACGTGCAGAGCAAATCAAAAAGTTTATGATGTGTATATATATATATATATATATATACACACACACACACACACACAGTGTAAAGGTTGAATGTTGCATTACGGAGATGAATTAAATACTGCCACCAAAACAGCATCATTAGGTCAGTTGTCGCTGAAGAGCTAGTTAGCAGCTAGTTAGCTGCTAAGCTAACAAAAAGAAATAGAGTAAGATAGCAAGTTAAAAACTGTGTTCTTCTTTTTGCGCAGCCCACGAGGGGGAACCTACATCATAGCCAAGTGGCAATAGTGGCGGCGTTGCATCAGAGAGCGCTGGCTCAAATGTAGCCCTGAGAGAAATAAGGGGGTGCACATGCATCGTCTGTGTCGCCTCTTAAACCCGGCTTCTGCCTCCCTCCCTCCCCCTTTACTCTACTCACACAGGAGGGTGAACGTTCATCGACAGCACATGGATCTCTTTCGTACCCCAGTCGATGTGAACCCTTAACAACACGTAGGCTGAGGGGGCGAACAGACTCTTTCTCGTACATGTTTTTATCAGCTGTAAATGGCCTGTTTGTTGGCTCTTAATGTTGTTGCTCTGTTTTATATCGTGTTTTTACTGCTGTCCTGCATGGGAAGTTGTGTATGTACAGTGTGCCGGCTACGATAGACACTGGGTGTCCAAAACGATTTTCCTTCGGAACAATAAAGTTCTCATCTTATCGTAACTGTTGAAGCATGCAAGTACTTCCTAGCGCAGAATCTTCCACATAATACAGTCATGTTCCACTTGTGATGGTGAGAGGGAGTGTCTTGTATTTAACAACCTGGCCCACATGTGAAGCAGGTTCACATGTGGGCAGGTAGTGATAATTAAATGCTCCTAAAAATAAGTGGGGGTTTGTGTGTGTGTGTGTGTGTGTGTGTGTGTGTGTGTCACACTTTGAACACTATTGTTTATGTAAAAACAATTTAATAAGTCCCGCCCCCTAACTTCCTATTTCAGGAGGTGTTGTCATGTGTAAGACTGATCATGCTGATTTAATGCATGAAACTACGGACCAATATTGCTGGAGAACAGAGTAAAGAGTAACAACTTACCTGAAATAGCCATTGAGTACACTGAGGTGTAAAAATACCACATTTGACTGTCTGACCTAAGGCCTCATTTGAATATACCTGTGTGCTTATATTTTGACTGCATTTGGGCGCACAACCAAGGCCATGCTGCTCCGGGGAGGGGTAGAGAGGCAGGAGGTGTTGTGTGGCACTATACAGTATAAGCATGCATGTGTGTTACCATAGGTCATTCATTCTATCTCACTGACCAGCTGACCAGGTCTTTGACATAGCATACCCTTTAGCAAACCCCAGTTAAAGACAGTTTGTTGTGTAAGAGTCATTTATAATATGTAATTCCACAACACACGTTATTGTTATTAAACTGCAAACCATGTAGCATTCCTAATCCTGCGTTTTCAAAGGAAAGTGTCCAAGTGAAATTGGTTTATTCCGTCAGAAACACTCAAAACAACTACTATATTGTCATCAGTATTTTCTTCATTTAAATGCCATTGCGCGCACGCACACACGCACACACACACACACACACACTCACAGACAAACTACAAGCTAGTGTCTTTTCAATCTCGTTTTTTATCTTTTTTTTATGTCCTTTGTTGTTCTGCTTCTACTTTGTTATCCACCCTAGCTGGCTGGCACATGATAAATAGGAATGAAACCAATTTGGCCTTTTATTCCCCTTCCCGGCTCTCCTTGCTCTCCCATCAGATAACCGGACACATGATGCACTGTATATCGTTTCTCTCGTCTCCTCCTCCCTCATTCCTCTCCTGTTCTCTCTGGCCAGACACATGATGTACCAGGCTTTGCTAATACTCCAGGTTTCTTCTTTTATAAGCCCCCCCCTCCTCATCCTCCTCTTCCTCCTCCTCCTCGTCTGCTCAGATGACTTAGGGCATGACGTGTTGCAAAGTAATATTGCAACTCTCTTCTCCCCTCTCAGCTCTTTTCTTCTCTCGTGCCTTTTGTTTCCAGGGGAACATGATGTACCGTACCCGGCCTTTACTTGGCTCGGCTCCTCCACTGAGCTTTCAACTTTCCCACAGTGGCGTTGGCGTGTGTCACTTTTCAACCCGGTTCGGTTTCCATGGCCGCGTATGAAATCCTCATGCGATACACTTTGTGTATCAGGGTGTCGCCCATTCAGCTGTGCTGTCTGACTTCCTATACGTCGTTTACAGCCACAACCCACGCCGGGGTTCTACCACGGGTGCGACCGCCGTTTGCTTCCCATTCAAACCAGAGTATGGTGAAAGGGTTCATAGCTGGTCGTCGCTGCTCCCACCAAACCCACGATCACATCTTTCTAGGGCTGTTGTGGGCTGCTGCCATAGGATCTGTGGTTGTTGCGTATGCAATTATCAGACGCTTGTATTCAAAGTGACTTACAGTGAGTACAACTAACCGTTTTAAGGAGCAGATAGGGGTTAGGCATGTTGGGGATTGATCCCAAGAGCTTTCGGGTGGGATGACCGCCTCAAACCACCAACTTATCAATCTTTTCAGCTTTTCAGTTCTTTTTTGTTTTCCCTTCTGATGCCAGTTTGTCAGGCTTGACAGTAAGTCATCTAGTGATGGCTTCGTAGGAAAGTTTTTAGCGGGGAGCTCGTTAACGGGAACAACAGGGGTGTTTCACAGCTCAGCAGGGGGGTTCACTCAGCGTGCGTCAGTTCAAAGGACTTTGTGTTCAGTGTCCTCCATTCAGCGCCCTTGCCTCTGCTGATGCACCTGTGACTGAACGCGCTATGTTCCTGGCAGCGGGATTATTTGGAACAGACTACAAACTATAGGCTCATTCAGGATTATGAACCATCTTTTTCCCCTTTTGGTTCTTCTGTTCCGAGACTGAGGTCACCTGTTCATCTGCTTACTGCCCATGAATAATTAACTGAAAAATAAACGATTGCATGTACATACAGTATGTTGCAGAATATTTACATTTACATGTACAGCATTTGGCAGACGCTTTTATCCAAAGAGACTTAAAATTAGTACATTTGTCAACAGTTGAACTGGTTAACCACCAGTTTTTGGAAGCAGATAACATTATTTAGTTGTAATTGTCATTACAAATCTATTTTTATTACAAAAAATGTCTGTATGGAGATTTGCTCATCGACATACTTACTGTGGGATTGTGCTGCTAGTAAATATGTCTGACTAGGCAATAATAGCCTAGGAAAATATTTGCTGCAATTTTTGCATGAATAAAAAATAATAAAAACACCACTCTAAGAGCTAAAGAGCTTTCAGTCTGAATCACGGTCATGTTTTTCATGGGTAAAACCATTTCATTTAGCGGAAAAAATATTCTCCTTTTTAATTAAATAACTTTGCATTTGTTTCTTCTGAATGCGGAAGGCCACTATAATAAGTAACTAGACATTGTGTAAGGGCAAGGACTCCACCTGGACATTAAAATCTGTATTGACCCGGTCGTCTCCTTGCTGTCCTCATGAATGAACTCCGTTGAGCTCACGAACGGGGGCCGTCAAAAACATGAATTGATTGATGAACATCATGTCTGCCCGAAGACAACCGTCTCAGGAAAAGGTAGAAAGATCTGCATTCTACTGCCACAGAGCCTGGTGGTGGAAGGGTTTTAACAAGCAGGCAACGCCGCCGTTATCGCTGCCATTCACGCCGCGTTGAGCGTAACGATAATGACAAATTGACGCGGTATGCGTTTCCCCTTGTTTTGTCCTAACATAGACGCCGCTACGTACAGTGTGAATAGGGACCCACGTCAGACCCCCACTAACCTTCAGGCCTTCATATTCCTAAATCATTCCACCTCCTGTCACCGCGGCCCATTCATCCTCTCCACTCCCCTATTCTGCTCCTGTCTCCTCCCAGGCTGCGAGCGAGGTGAAGATCATTAGCCAGGGTCGTACTCCGCTGTAGTCCCAAACAGGCCCCATCGTCAGAAGGCGAGGGTAGAATTAAGTGGCCCTCCATCTTATTTATGTTAATGAAGGACGAGAGCTCATTAAAAGTTCAGCTTGGTCAGGAAGTTCACCAGTGATATTTCCACGTATTGATGTGAATGCACGTTGCACGAACAAACGGGTCCTTACCTGGGGGTAACACAGCGGTTTCGTCCTTGTTAGCGCATCAAAAACAGTTCAGAGGCCCGTGGCAGTCCGGCAGTTGACCAGTTTGGTTACGCTAATAGGCTGCCCTCCAGGGAAACGGGGAAACTGATGGTGCTCAATGCCAGACTTTGACCAGAGCAAGATGCTGCAAGTGAGTCATACATATAGGCCATTACAGCTCCCAAATGGTATCAGAAGAGACGTGAAAATAAAGAGAGGGAGAGAGAGAGAGGTGAGAAAAAGGATGAGAGAGAGAGAGAGAGGGAGAGAGAGAGGGAGCGAGAGAGGGAGCGAGAGAGAGAGGGAAAGAGAGAGAGGTGAGAAAAAGGATGAGAGAGGGAGAGAAAGAGAGAGAGAGAGAGGTGAGAAAAAGGATGAGAGAGGTGAGAGAGAGAGAGAGAGAGGGGAATTCAGATGGCAGTTGAAATGTACATGCAGTAAATACAAAAAGGGGTGGAGCCAGAGCACAGAAGACGTGAAGACGTGTGGCAGACGTTTCCATGGCTACGTAGGCGTACATCTGAGCCGCCCTCGGCGTCGGCTCAGATCACTTGTATGATGGACGTAAATGTTGATGCATGCTAATGTCCACAGCCAATGGGTGTGTTGCTCTTATCGAGCGCTGCTCCTGTTCGGTGACTAGGGTTAAAAAAAGATTCCCCTGAGCTCTCTTGAGGAGTAACCAGGCGCTGAAGACAAACTGCACGCACCACGCCCTCTAGAGGTTCAACACAGGTTACAGCATTGCTAGTTATTTATCTGAATGGCTGAAACCGGTACAAAGTGAGGTCGTTTGACATCTTTTGAACGGCGCGGTGTTCGACATGGCCGAGAAGCCTCCGCCAAATACGAGCTTAGAAATAATTGTCGCCTTGGTGGAGAACATTGTTGGTGATCTGCGTGGGGGGGAGGAGGAGGATGAGGAAGAGAGCCAGGCCTCCAGGTCAGTGGAAGCCAGGAGTGTCGGACGAGACACGGCACACACGGCCTCGAGCAAGACGTCTCACGTCAAAGTCTCAAACAACACACACACACACACACACACACACACACACACACACACACACACACACACTCCCCGCGGCTGATTTGTTCTCACTGCCTCTCCAGAGTCGTCACTCGTGTTTGATTGGCTGCCAGAGTGGGGTTTAAAGGAAGTGAAATGCTGCTATGACGACACCAGCCAAGCCCAGACAACTGCAAGACAGGGAGATAGGGAGAGAGGGAGAGAGAGAGAGGGAGAGAGGGAGAGGGAGAGAGGGAGAGATATGAAAGCAATGTGGTGGTATTAGTCCAGGGGCTACTTCTTGATGATTTGAGTTTTCGCCAAACTAATGGTAACAGATTTTCACACTGACAACATTTCATTTTAAGACGGGCTCTCTTCTTTTATGCACATTTAGACCCCGTTTCACAGTAGGACAGATTCATTTTTACTTCGCTTTACACTTCCTTTCCACCCTCCCGATACACATTATATTATGTAAACCTTAGAGGAACACCATGTAGGTTTTAGGGGGATCTATTAGCAGAAATGAAAGAGAATAACCATAATTATGTTTTCATTGGTGTATAATCACCTGTACCAACTAAACGTTTCGTAAGCTTAGAATGAGCCCTTCATATATGCATCCTCTTATACATCGGGGTTATCCCAACATTGCTCTATAATATAATATATAAGATAATAACATATAGATACTCTACAGTATATATTGTATATACAAATATAATACTCTCTATACACATTTGACAGAACGGATGTGGGGAATGAGTGGTGGAAATGCTTGTTAAAGCGGGTGTGTGTAAGTGAACGGGCGTGGGTGGTAACAGATGCTCAAAGTGACCTGAGTGATTAAAGCAACATGTGATGGGGGGTGCCTGCGTGGTCATCGGCTCAGTAGCGCGATGGCTCAGGGGTAGGAACTGTCTCTGAACCTGCTGGTTCTGGTCCGGGTGGGATGGGTGGAGTCGGGAGGAAAATTCCTAGCAGAGAGTCAAGAGAGCATCATGCGGAACTATGAAGACTGTAAAAGTATTATTGGTGTGAAAAGCAACAGAATACTTGCATGTAGATTACTGTACTGTATATATACTACAGTGCGAAGTTAGCAAAACAATGATAAAGAGTGGTTGAATGAGGCTTCGGGAAATAAACTACACTTTAACAAATGTTGTATTCATTGTTGGGCCAAAGGAAATGAAACCATGTAGATTATATTATCATATTATCACGTCTCAAAATGTATCAGCCCTATATTTAAGCATTGTATTGCCTCTTGCCCTGCATATTATATATCTGTCTGCTTCTAAATGATAGTACGGGGAATTGAAATGAATATGAATAAAAGTTTCTTTCTCTCTTTCTGGGTGTCTTTAAAGGCCCACATCTGCCAACATCTGAGGATCCCCTATTGTATGGCTTACCAATTATCCCTTCACAATAGCTATGCAACAGGATCTTGTCGAAGCCAGGGGACATGGTGAGCAAGTGGACAAACTGCCAGGGGACATGGTGAGCAAGTGGACAAACTGCCTGAAACCAAGCACAGTGGAACAAACTGTCATGAAATGCTTGAGTCGAGTGTGCCATAATGCTGCTGTCATAGGAAAAAGACTAAAAATTCAGTTTAGTGAGCTACATGCAACTACAGTGGCTCTTTCTTTTTTAATTTTAATTTTATTACAATTAGATTATTTAGCAGCTTTTATCCAAAGCGACTTACATTACATTGTTCTATTACATTTACATTTACATTTACAGCATTTAGCAGACGCTTTTATCCAAAGCGACTTACAATTAGTAATTTTTATTTTTTATTTTTTTTGGAGCAGGAGCAGGTAGGGGTTAGGCATCTTGCTCAAGGATGCTTACAGGTAGGCCACCTCTGGGGCTCGAACCCACGACTTTCCGGCTGGGAGTCCAACACCCAGACCACTAGACTATCCTGCCCCCTACTGGCTGGGAGTCCAA
>JAOEHI010052059.1:0-17377 GCA_025447815.1 Percopsis transmontana | reverse complement strand
GTGTGTGTGTGTGTGTGTGTGTGTGTGTGTGTGTGTGTGTGTGTGTGTGTGTGTGTGTGTGTGTGTGTGTGTTCGTTTCTATCTTTGTAGGTTAGAACCGTTTATTTCTCTTTGTTCTAAAGTGATGCAGTCCTTGGGGAACACAAAGCACATCTTAATAGAGAACTAAGGCCTTGATTTCAATTTGAAATATTTCTGGTCCTAAAATTCATCACCTTTATGGGACACAAAATAAAAATATTTTCAAACTTCCATAACCTGCTATTTGAAAATGACCCAAATGGCAAAGATTTACAATCTATCAAGTCATGGAAACTCATACTTGGAGCAAGCGAAATATGTAACACTTTAAGAAGAAAGAACTGATAAAAGGTTTACCTTACATTCCTCTGCAATACCTTACAATTAGTTCCATAAATATGCAATCTAGACATATCATGATTGTTTATGTGGCGACATTGCGGTACTCCTAGCATAGTGCTGCTGCTACTGTATTATAGTTTTTTCTTAGTTTTTCTTTATTTTTTCTTGCCTTTACAAAGCAGCAAAGTGTTTTTTGGGTGGAGTCCAGATCTGTCAATATGTCATCCACAATACAGAACATAAGCACTAAGTACCTAGCACTCTTCAAGTGTTATTTACAGTTACACTGGCATAAATCATTCATTCAATGCATGCGTGTGCGTGCGTGTGTGAGTGCATGTCTGTTTAGGTGTTTGTCAATCCTTTTCATTTACCCTGTGAGATAGGCAAGGTCACACCTTCTTATCATCACATAAAGTAAGACCGACAGAGTGACAGAGTGCTTAGAACAGCATGATGGAGTACAGTTGCCTACCAGTCTGTCAGTAGGCAAATGTTTGCAGTTTGTATTTGTTGCTTAGCCACGTATGCACTCATAACCGAGTTTACAAGCACGTGTGTTCATTCACACATCCTGTATTCTTTAAAAAGGTGATAAGTGAGTACCACTGCTTTACGCACACATAATCTTTTCACACCTTATCGCGGCGGAGGATTACCATACAGTAGCAGCTCAGATTGCGGTGATAAAGCAGCTGTAACTGATCCTCGCTGCTTTGTTGAGCTGATTGTGATAACACAGAAGCCTCATTAAGGGATCAGTGTTATCCATACAGGTACTGGGGTGGGAGGGAGGGTGGGGAAGGGGGGGGGGGCGGCTTTGCTGCCTAGTTAGTTGCTGGGGTTTAAATAAAGAATGAGCCATATGCTGCTGCCATCCCATAAGCACACTTCAGAAGGTGCAGTGCGCAGTGCCAAACGGTAAGGAACGACAGAGAGGGAAAGATAATAACACGGATGATTTATGAAGAAGATGGAGGGAAGGAGTGATAGAAATGGACGAGAGACAGGTACACATTAGAGGCAATAAGGGTTGTACATTTCTCCCGTGGACACTGAAATTGTAAAGTGGACTGTTTTAATATGGTGTTCCTCTTTACTCGGCTGTTCAGTGTGGAATGGTAGAAGTGCAGGGGAAGGCGGCTGTGTTAAATAATAGTGACTCTACATTAATTAATCACCCATTAGTACAACAGCGGCATCTGACCACTAGAGGCGCCACCTGTATTATAATAATCTTCTCTAAAGAGACTCTGTGTAGTAATTATAAGAATGCGTGTGTGTGTGCGTGCATATGTGTCGTGGACTCAGAATGCCTGTGTGTCCACACCTCCTCCCTGGCTCCTGCATGCAGACAAGAAATACCGAAAGAGGGATACAGAGAAAGCAGAACAATCATGAACTAGTAGGGTTTAGTAGGCTATAGCAAACACCTACAAATGATGTAAGCAACCACTAATTAACCTACAGCAGACAAATATTTAGTTTTAGTTTACCATACCATACTGTAACCATTATGAACTAATGATTCAGAATGCAACTGTCAAATCCTTCTCCTATTAACCATGACTCTCCCGATACCATCCTCTACAGCAATCAAGTTAATATATAGCTGGTAGTAATGTGAACATATTTTGTAATGAAATTTATAAAGTTAGTACCTCGGGGGGCGAGGTTAGCATGGCTACTGTTTTCGGCAGGTATTTTTTAGGAAAAAACGGGCAACCAATACCGCAGCTCAAGTGACTAGTACAGGCGTATGTGTAAAAACGAATGTAACCTAGTTATGTTGAGGTGAAATTCACTGGCCTCAGGCATACTGATGTGGAAATGGTGGAGGTGGTGTGTGTGAGTATGTGAGTGTGTGTGTGTGTGAGTTTTCTCTGTCATAGGATAATTAATTGCCCAGCTTACAGCGGCATTGAACTTTGGTAAAACTGTTAGGAAGCTTCACTATATACTGTAGCTTAATAACCTCTAAGTTTTCTGAGCTACATCTGGTTCTGCATTAGCCCACAAAATACTTCTAATACCTCTACAAAGCTGAAGAAATGTTGTGATCCTAAATGACCAGCTCGCCCCAGCAGTTGCTATGGGGCTATTTTGTGTATTATAGGAAAAAAAGGCAAATGAAAGAATAATAGATTATTATTGGGCAAACAGAGATGCAAAGCAACTTCAGAGTCATCTGAAGTTGCTACACTAAGTTACAGGTCCTTTGTTGTGGTTATGGACAATTCTGGACATTCATAAGTGGGTGTCTTCACCTACATGGCTGAGGTAGCTGTTCTATAACGTCACTATCAAACTATACATAATTACAAAAACTCTCAGAAGAACAATATGTTTCAACCGTAACCTTCACAGATGTATACTGTATTTCCTTTTCTATTTAATGTAGCATATCTCAGAAATAGTATGTATAAACAGGGGAAAGATAGAAAGATGTTGAAAACTCCCTGCTAACCAACACAAAAAGTGCATTCATGTGCTTTATTGTCTCATAACCTGTGTTCAGAATGCCTTTTTGGAAAATATAATGTGTTGCTTTAATACAATTCTCCATTATTTGACCATAGACACAATACAAACACTATACAGAAAATAGAAAAAATATGAGTTAGAAAAGAAAGGAAAAGATGTAAAAGATCCTATTTTTTATGTGAAGGGAGAAAAGAGCAGCCGTTACTACTTGTTTATAGACATGCAAGCCCATACTCACTGACTAACTTGGATGTTATGCTGCTCTACAGAACTCTAAATACTGTTCAACATCATACGCACACAAACCTTCCTGAACTAAATGTACACACAACCCCTCACTCAGATAGAGTAATCCTTGGGGCTTGTTGTCTAGCTGTTTCAGCAAAGGAAGATTTCAAATTCCATTTGAATACAGTCTCATGGCTTAGGGTAATGTCTTCTATTATTACTATTTTATTTGCTAAAAGGAAAGAACTAAAAATGGCCACGTTATAAATATTGAATATGAGCACATACCTATGTAAGAGTGCGGCATTGCGGGCTGTACTATCAAATGGTGCTTTTATCAGAAGTACCGCAATCACTCTCAAATATTAAATTCAGCTAGAACTGAAATGTAAAAGTTTGAGATTGAATGTGTGATTGTGCACATGTTGTATCACCCCTCCAGAGGCCCGGAGTGCCTTTTAAGTATTCCAGAATGTACCGTATATGGTTTTCAATAACTCCATCCACCTCTTGGGTTTTTTTAATATTTCATTCCCCTATTAGTATATTGGTTTGAAAGAAGAAAAAAATGTCCGGAACAGATATTTTTGCAGTTCTGGCATCTCTGTAAACTTGATTTAAGGTGTGGAAATTTCCAATATATTATCTTTGTTTAAAAAAAAAAGGTTATTCAGGAGTCAGTGGTCCAATGCAAGGATTTTATTAAAAAAAATGTTTTCCTAAAATAATTTCTAATATATATATATATATATATATATATATATATATATAATATTATTTCGAAATTTGTGGTAGATGTCAGTTGAGTGCAAAGCCCAGATAAGGTCACACCCCGTCGCAGTGACACAGACATTGGATGGTAGATAGCAGGCCTACTACAAAATGATACGTGCTACCAGCCTAGCTGTTAGGCCGTTATTGCTAATGTGGGTCGGTCCGCTGCTGAAACACTGCTTTTATGTGACCAGCTTACTTAAATTTGGCCCAGAAAGGCTGCATGTGTGTTGGTACATGGGGTATGGCGTGAGACAGATAAGTACGGTGATGGCGGAGACCATGAGCTGTGTGCCTGTAGCATTATCTCAGGTAGCGTCACTCATGACCTTTAGGATAGGAGCTCCATTAGTCGGAGCTCGGTGGCGCGGCTGTGTCAGAGAAGTGCTGCCAGCAGTGCCACAGTTCAGCCTGTCCAACTCACCGTTTTCTCTCAGGTAGTTTTTTTCTCATGCCCACTCCACACCTCCACTTTTTCCCCTGGTCTTTCTCGTCCACCTCATTCTCTGTCGAGCCCCCCCGCACCCCCAAAACAAAGGCTTTATGATGGTCCTGCCGCATTATTTTTAAACTGCTTTGCCGTGCGTTTGTTTGTCGCTCCCCCTCCGTTGTTCCTCCAGTTTTTCGCTCCCTGCCCATGTCCTCTCTTTACCCTATCTTGCCCTGCTTCGTTTGTATGCAGACTCCCACATGTTATCCGGTACAGTATTCTAAAGCGCTAATCTGTGTATTACTGGTATACATCAAACATGGCCACGCTCTCCCAAATGTAGAGATAAGGACATAGTGAGGCTTTTAGAGTAGATCAATGAAGAAAATGGAAACTGTGTTGTTTTTTTATTTTATTATTTTATATTTCTGTATTTTATATAACTGTATTTTGGTTTGTTCTACTGCTGCTGCTGCTGCTGCTGTGCTCAGAACACATTTTACAATTTAGTAATTTTGTACAATTTAGTCATTTTTAGCATACTCCAGGCAGGGTAGGCTGGGCATGTCAGGGATCGAACTCACAACTTTTTGGCTGGGAGGTCAACCACCCTAACCACTACAGATCTTCTTTCAACTATTTTTTTTTGAGATAAGATTATAACACTATTCTCCAACAGATGTTTGGAGTTCTCTTTCAAGATACAGTAGTGCATCTGTGGACTGCCTTCTATTAATGACTGCTTTCCCAGATGCTACATTTACCTATTGTTCTACTTTACTATATGGCACAGCAACAGATCTTGTTTATTTTAAAAATAGCTTTGTCCAGATTTCACTTCCAGTCTGGTCCTTTAAATCCAATATATACCAAGCATGTGGTTTTGTGAAGGGGCATTCGATGAGTAAAACAAAGTTGGTTGCATATCTCTACGCTGTACGGATCCTGTGAAAAATTACAATTTTAGATGTTGACTGTCTCTAAATAGACGAGCGCCGCTGTAGTCTGCTCGTCAGTGCCGAATTTCAGCAGGCGAATATCTTTTGAATATCCAATATCTTTCTAACTTCACCTCGGTGGACTTATCTCGCATTCGCCATGGTGCAAGTGTGTTAACCTTGTGGGCGTGGGACAGCCTTTCATTAAGGTAGACAATACAAATGGAGAGAGGAGCAATGGATTGACTGGAAGTTATAAAAATTGCACAAGCGAATTGATAAATGAGTAGACGTTATGAACACCTCCTAGTTTATCACATCGCGTGACCATTCACCACCTTCCTTTTCAATTCACACGCCTTTTTATCACCTGTATATTTATCAAGGAATTTTTGTAACTTTGACCAGCTTTGATGCAAATGATAAATGCTGCCTTACAAAAATGGCATTGAAATTTGTTTGCATAATTAATCAAACCAACAGCAATTTAATAAAGCGGCCTTTGATATTATCAAATAAAGTGAACATTACAATTTATATATTTATAACAAATAAAACTACAAATGTCATGTCACTTTAAGCAAATCAATTTTGAAATGACATTAGTGGTATTATAATCATAAACAATGTTGTGTCGTCTTGCTAATTAAAGTACAATGGCGACTCATAAAAGGGTATTTCTTCAAGAATACGAAATATCCTTCTCTCTCTCTCTCTCTCTCTCTCTCTCTCTCTCTCTCTCTCTCTCTCTCTCTCTGTAGGCTATGTCTCCTATCTGTATTGGATGGCTGATCTATTAATTATACAGTGAAGGTGTCGCCAATTAGCCCTATCAGTACAGAGAGGGTGACATATGTTGCCAGAACACCAAACATATTAAACACACTGAGCTCACAGTGCTTGCATGCCAGGAGCTAACAAGCGATTGGCTCATTTGCCGTTTTCCATCATGGAGCTCCATGCCAGATTGTGAATCTCCCTCAATCAGTTTTGGAGTGCTTATGGTGCGTCATCGTCTTGTGCTGTGCCAGTGTGCGCCTGGTGAAGAGCTTAAGGCAAGCTTGTTAAGTAGTCTTCATCTCAAGCGGAGATTACAGGAAGCTTAATGTGAACATGCTAGCGGAATAGCCCCATAGCAACTGCTGGGGCGAGCTGGTCATTTAGGAACGGGAGATTTGCTGTCTGGCCAACTTGAGCGAACTGTGTGTAATGCTGTTGCTGAACATACTGATTGTGTAAGGTGACTTGCTTTCTGTGGTTGGAATTGTTTCAGTGGGTTCTCACATTCACCAGCCAAACCTAACAAAGGCATTTTCTGAACTGTATTTTTCTGTCAGCATACATACTGATACCTATTGTGGCAGTGGTTTTTTTTTTCTTTCTATTTTCTCTGTATTTTGTTTGCCTGTCCCATTTTTTATACAACACAGGTTGTAGTCATGAAACTTGGGAGTGTTATCTTTGTTCGTAATGCTGTCAGAGATCCACCATTTCGAAAAATACAAAGATATCTAGCTGTCGATGATTCCTTTATGGATTGAAACTGATGTTGGCTACTCCATCCTAAAGAAAATATTTTCTTTTGGTTGTATCACCCTTCTAGACTTTACTTTATAACAACAGAAAGACTTAAAGCCCAAGTATACTTTCCACAACCGCAGAACACGCCTGTTCGCGGACTTTCCGGACCTTCAAAATGTTGTGTGCGTTGACTCTGCATGTAAAACACCTCAAAGCCACACTAGGCTACATACGGCAAGGGATGCCCTGCTGGCTCATCAATAGTGTAAACTCTGTGGCATTCTAAGCATATAAAAAAATGTTTTCTTTCCAGTGAATGTGCAGTGAATGTGCATGTGGAAGACGTAGTTATAAACATCGCTAATTCCAAAGCATTCTGGCATATAGTCTCTTGCATACAGAAATAGCCGACACAGACACAAGGCACTGAGACGCGAATGCTCTTGAAAGTATTATTTGAAGAGCCCGAGTGCTTGTCCATGTTGCTCGAGGCCACACGTTTGGTAGTATTACTTTATACAGTGTGGTATGATGACTATACATCTAAATATTTATGTTTATAACTAGAGATATGGAGCAGTGTAGAGATTACATTTTGTGAAGATTTTAGTTTTTGTACTGCTATTTATTTGGGTGTTTTGTGTGTCTTTTTAAGGTACTGCTCAATCAGGAAATCAGTGTATCGATATTGACACATTTGGTCATATCTAAATGGAAATCCAGCCACATTTAAATTAGTTCACAAAGGGCTCTCTAATGAACAAAATACCCCCCTAAAATGTACAACAAATTAACATAACAACCACATTTTCTAACAAGCTTAACTTCCTGTGTGAGGTCCTCATTGTAACATGCACGGAAGACAAAACAAGAGACACAGAGATCGTTCAGACCTGTAGAAATTGGTGGTTTGTCATGGCGAAGCCCACCCGTTAAAGAGATTGCCTCGATGACAGCATACAATCTGCTCAACTGAAGGAAGGAAGTACTGGTGGTGCCTAATTTTCTACATATGACAGTACTCACCAGATTGTGAATTGATGGGCCAGTGAACCAAGTTTCTGATTCCTCACTGGTCCATTTTGTTTACTTGCAGAGAGAAAATATTTTTTTTGTCCCTGGTGACCGCTGTAGAAATGTTAGCAATACTGTAGTTAGTTAATTCAGCCAAAGTTGGCTTTGATGTTGCTCAGGCTGGCGGGCCTTGTAGAATAGCTTGTATATGGAGTTGGCTTACCTGTAAGCATCCTTGAGCAAGATGCTTAACCCCTATCTGCTCCATGTAATAGCACCATGTAATTGTAAGTCGCTTTGGATATAAGCGTCTGCTAAATTTCCTAATTGTAATTGTAATTGTATAGAGAATAATATTAAATAATAATAAATAATACATTTTATTTAAAGGTGCCTTTCAAAACACCCAAGGTCACCTTACAAGACAAAATAAACAATGTAACAATGAAACAATCAAAGAAACATAAATACTGTGCATAAAATCAGTAAGATTCCACTTGCGGGAAACTGCATCAAGTCAAAATATACTGTAACAACGGCAGTTATCTTTCACAAAAAGCTGAAAAACAAAACAAGACCAAACAAAAAAATAGAATGAATGAATGAGAGCATGGCCCAGATGCAATACTCACACGGAGAACTTGCTTTTTTTATTGATTCTGTCGCTCAGTTTAAGGACAGTTATGTGGTTTGGGCTTTGCAGCACTCAACCTTGGCCACCCTTTAATGAAATAGCTGCCTTGTCAAAAGTGTTGCTCTAGCTGCTTGCTAGCATGTATCAAACTTACCTCCTCAAATAGATCTGGTCTCTTGTGACCTGAAGAGAGGTGACTCTTATTTACTCCCGTTCTCTTGTCTGTCTGCTGGCCAGACAGTTGGTGTTAGGTTCGACCGGTTCGGGTGTTGAGGTGGTCCCCGTGAGAATATGCACATACACACACGAGAAATGGGGGTGGGTGAGGGGAAGGGGGGCACTATCGGGCAGCTGGCTTTTCTAAAGACAGGCAACAGAGATCTCTGATGAGGTGTTAATCAAGGCTCAATATCGCTCTCCATCCCTCACACCAATAAACCCACAGGCAGGCACACACACACACACACACGCACACACAGATATTCTTTGAATGCGTCCCTCGACCGTGCTGCTGACTGTAGTATCTTTGGAGATGAAACTGGAGAGCTGTTTGTCTGTGGCTCAACCAGCCTGTTGAACCCTTTGTGGTCACCCCCCGCCCCTCCCCTCCTGAATCTCTCTGCCGCAGTGGTGCCCAGCGTGTAGTTTGTGAGTAACCATTGTTACTCATGGTGTTGCCAACACCTTGGAATAACATATAGGTCTAACTGGGAAAAGTATGGCCTTTCACACTTTTACATTAGCATTAACACCCACATGTGGAGACCACACCACATGTGACACAAGTAAACATGGGCACGCGCCCACGCTTCTAGCCCGTGCACACGCACACAGTTTGGTGACAATAGCAAGTATGCATACATAAAGTATACAGGCACAAATAGAAGCACTAAATACATACCTGAGCGCTCTCTTGCTTCTGCTAAATGAATCTTCCCAGAGAATAAATGAAGGCCTGTGGATAAATAAAGGCCAGATACGCATGTCCTACTGAGAGGTATAGATTGCTCCCAAAATATGAGTCATACTAGACACTGACTAGCTGACAATACTTGTCAATAGGAGAAAATAATTGCCACTAAAAAAGCAAAGTCCAGGCACATTCAACATTCGGAGCATCTCCTCTAATGGAGTTCCTTGTAGATGATAAGATAGAATTGGGACTTTTTTTAGAATTTGTTATGAGAGCCCGTTGTCATTCATCCCTGACTCTCTGGTTGTCCTTATCACCAAACAGCACCAAATCAGGCCTATCAGACATCTATCAAATGCCAGCTGGTGCTATCTGCACAGGCAGACAGGCACTGACTTTTTACAGAACTGATAACATGCGCTAGGCAACGAATACAAAAAGAGACTAACACACCTATCGACTGAGATTGTTCCTTACGGGGTAAAACGCTACATAGTTTTGCGATGTTTGGATGCAAATGATTAATCTGCAATGTGTATTTCTGTGGTTTGCGCGGGGGGGGGTTTCAACGGGAAGGGGCCGTGAATGCAGCAGGATTTTTCTTGCCTCCTTGTCTGACGTGAATATACTGAGGGAGCCCGTGGGGAGAGACGGTGCGAAAAGGAACACCCCATTCTATGATTAACAGAATGCTATCAAAGGCTTCCACTTAAAATTGAGATAAGTGCGGATTAATGGAGGGTAAGGTAGAGGCAAAGAAAAGTAAAGATGATAACAGTTATGTACATGGGAGGAATTCACAATTCACTTCAATACTTAAAGTGGCAGTGTGTAAATTGTGTGTGTGTGTGTGTGTGTGTGTGTGTGTGTGTGTGTGTGTGTGTGTGTGCACATGTAGCCTACTTTGTCCAATCATGTTCCTTGGATTCGCATCCAAACACAATGATGCCGTTTTTAGCGACTGGGGGAATTTATTACGACGGAAATATGCCATATATCCAAATACTATGCCCAAAGTGTATGTTTTACAATACGTCAAAGTCTCTTTCTGTCTTAGTATTTTATGTATTTTAAACCAATGAACGTTGGGCTGTACTCTAGATAAAATATCCACAATGTTTAGATCAGGATATCAAAACACAAACTGAGAATTGTGTTTCTTTTTTAAAGAAACTGTTAGATAAGTTGCTGTATGAATAAATTACATGCCACCAAAACCAGGAAGTTGGTTTATATTTTTTGCTTCTGGTCTATATAGGTCTATTCAATATCTATCACCACGAGGCATTTAAATTTATTACATGAAGACCAATCATTACCAAAGCCCCAGTTAGTATAATAACTTAAGTTAAATCTTTATCTAAACGTAGAAGAATGACCACCAGAGTCCCGCTGAAGTACTATATCAAGTTGATGCTGCATATGTCCAGAGGCTATTGAATATAAAAGATTGTTGACTCTAAATCAAGATGGCAACTCCCTTGCTATTTGACGCAACAATAGAAAGAATGGTGAGGATCTTATAAAGCGAATGACTCAATGGTCTTCTTCAGTAATTTTATGATAGTCAAAAACCTCAGTCTACACTTTGTTGGTTTCAAGAACAGCCTCAATGTAGCAGGTTAGAGACATGTTGTATGGGTAAAAACGGTCTGGGAAGCACAGGGGTTCATGAAATCTTGATTGCCCTTTCTAACCCACTCAAGCTGTTGGGGATATAGGTACATGTAAGAATGTACCGGAATCTTATCTTAGTAGGCCACTGAGCGAGGGATGAAGGGATCCCAAATTGCTCTGGACCGTGGTTAGAGAGACCTGGCTAATCCAGGTCTCCTGTGCTGGGAGGTGTAATTGCTGAACTGGTGTAAAGGAAAGACTTGGTATTTCCAAAGCTTCTGCAAAGTAAGCAGTCATTTCTGGATGTAGCCGAGGAAGCTAGAATTTCTAGAATTAAGAAGTAGGATGGCGGTGTGGGGATGTGTGTGTATGGATGCTCCGGAAAGTATTTTGAGGAATATGGGAATGAAATAATGGCATGAGGAAGATTTTATTACTATGTGGTTCATACGTTCACGTGATGTTAATGTGTTTTTTTTTCTTTTGTAAGTTGAGAGAAGGGAGAATATATTAAATACACTAACATGTTTATTATGATGATGTAGATATTAAAGACAATGAAGATCACAGGACTTTTCTCTTGGCCTGAATGGGAGCTAGGAACCCGTACGTTTTGTACGTTTGGTACGTTTGGTACGTTTGGAGATCAGTCATGCTAAATATAAAGAGTCTCTGAGAATTGCTTCTGTCATTCCAACACAAACATGACCTTCACATTGCAAAACCACCAGACTCTATTTTCCATTTGCATGCATTTCTTCTGCGGTAGAACATTTCCAATTTCACTTCATCCTCAGCCTGACATTTGGAACGTCAGCATTTTTCATGGATAGAGTATTTCATGGGGTGATATAGATACCACACTCATCTCACACGCGTGCAGACGCACACAGCACACTATTGCCACACATTACTTGGATTGATAGAATTTCATGAATCGCGCTACAAAGAAAAAATCATTGTTTTCCCTTTTCTCGCGGTACTTTTAGGATTATTTAATCACAAACATAATCTCCCTTCAATTAGGTATGCATATTTCGTATTTATTTATTATATATTTAGTCAAAATCTGTCAGGATTTAATGGATTCCTTTTATCAAATTGCCTTTTTAGTAGAAAAAGCATCTGAATTATTCATTTGTGAAGCAGTAAGCGTTTAGAACTGTAAAAGAGAAGAGAATGTAATGGTGCTAGTTATGGAGGGGCTGAGTGCTTAGCAGAGCGATGGGATGAGTCACCATTAAAGAACATGGCTAAATCTGACACAGAATGCACTGTAATCTGACCTCTGACCTCTGGCCATGCTGTGTTGGCTGTGTAGGTGATCCAGCGCAGAGAGGACGGCTCTGTAAACTTCTTCAGAGGGTGGGACTCCTACCGCGAGGGATTTGGCAAGATCACCGGTGAACACTGGCTGGGTAAGTAGCCCTGGGTTCTATATGGGGGCGGGGGGTGGCTGTATGTGCGCGTGCGTGTATGCGTGCGTGCGTACGTGCGTGTGTGTGTGTGTGAAGCAGAAATTAAAGATCTATAATATTGACAAATACTGTATATAAGTTGCTTTGAATAAAAAGAAAACTCATCTATATATCGTCATATCGCCCAATGATGCAGTGAACTGAACAATGATCACAGACATTCATGTTCTTTCCATTATCCGAGAACATTGACCTAATATTCCTGTATCCAAAACACAGCTGATATCCGCTCCATGACGGCATCCCAGTGTAACTTTTCAAGCGTTATATAAAATGTTAACCACCAGTGTTTCCTGGCAGTGTCGGTATAGATCGCACCAAAGCTCAGTTACTATTAGTGTCAGTCACTACACGAAAGAAAATCAGCAGCTCACAAACCGCGAAAGGAGGCTTTTCGTGGGTGCCAGTTTCATTTTAAGCATGATCACTTTGTGAAATTGGCCTGGACACGCTGCCCTATTAAAGGATGCTGAACTTGAAACTACCCCTTGAGTGCACTCCCTTTTAGTTGCCATAAGCACAGCAGCCCTGAAGGGTTTATCTTTTTGTTAATGCACAACTACTGTACCATTCATAGTTAAGTCTGTATTGAAATGTTTAATATGAGTCGCTTCAAAGAGGACGGTTGTTTTGCTGTAAGTGCAACTTGACTTTTAAACTTTGATAAAACTGTAATTTACTGTATCTGTAAGGAAGTACACAACCCAGTCGACATTAATGGAATTAAATAACACGACGTACGATGTTACTGTAATACGATGTTACTGTAAATTATGCAAAGCAAAAGCCAGCAAAGCTGCTTGTAAATAAATGACTAGCTAAATTGTTGCTTGATTGTTGTTACTTGAAGTGTAACGCACCACTATAGTAATGCCCTTGTACACTGCAGATCACATCAAACATCCTGCAGGCCAATAAGGAATCTGTTACTGGTCTGTTAAGTCAGAGATGCATTATATATATATTATAAGTGTTTGCATAAGCCTGTAAAGGTATTTTCTACATTAGACTGACTGACACATTGCACTGTTTGGGGACTTGATTTAATCATGAAAATATATATTTAATACAAATTACAGGTCGGGTTGTGCAGGGTATTTCCCACATTTGCCCACATGTTGTCCATGCATTGACATCACATGTGAGAAAATTGAATATCTACTGTACAGTATGTGCCACGAGAGTGCAGGAACGTTCAAGTTGTACTCAAATAGTGGTGGAAAAGAAACCCGAATCTTGCAGTATATTTAGGTACAAGTACACTATTGCTTGTATATGTTGATAAGTTTGTATTGTGTGTGTGCGTGTGCATAAATGTCGGTGGTTTCGCTGGCTGGTCTGAGTACCTTTAGCGAGTGCGGCCCATAATAAAGTAGTGTTTAGATTGCTGGCTGCCATGCTGTGGGAACACATAGGGAATATGGAAAGCTCAGGGTTTAGCAGAGTGCATTTGAATGAGTCGACAGGCCACTTTGAACCTCCCTGAGTACCGTTGCTTATTCAGACAGTGTTGTTGTCTCTCCCCCCCCATCATCGATTACCCTCAGGCCAAAAATGAAAAATGGATTTGTGCTTGCCTGCAGCCTAGAAAGAATTTCATTGCAGCTGCCTCTTGCAGACCTATTTCTCGTCCTAATGCCACCTCCCATTTCTCAATATATGTATATGTCCCACTGTCCTTTTTTCTTTCAGATACATCTGCTGTGTTGGTGTCTTTTATAGACGAAGCATAGTATTATTTGTATTTGTATTTGTATTACTTTTGTAATTATTATAGGAGAGGGGAAAAAACTAGAGCAAGGAATTAGAAACACTTTGGAAACGATGACTCACTCCTCCATGCCTGTTGTGTTGTTTGGCTGTTTTTTAAAATGTTCAATGTCAGTAAAACAATGGAGGGCGTGACGCTTCTTTGTAGGCTGTCATTGCATCACTTGTGCGATGAAACTGCCGGTGCAAAGCACATTGATTTCTAACCGTTTGCTCCTCAATAACTTTCCTGTATTTACGTTGGCAACAAGTGTAGCATCATCCGTGTCTTGTTTGCTAGTAGCATCGGTTTTCCCTGCCCAGATGGAAGATGTGTCAGCCAGAGAGAGCTAACCTTATTGGCTCATTGGCAGTTTGGCATTAGAAATAACATGCTGCACAAGCCAGTCCTGAAAGTCCTGATAATATTAAAACATTTTTAGGATTTCTTGGAATGTTCAGACGAGGGATGATTGTATTAAAGGCTGCTCTGACAGCAGTCTGGGACCAGCTCACACACATTTAACGACAGGTGACAGGAGCGCGCAGGAGACACAAATGAGACTGCCGTGGTTTGGTCCCTACTTTGGAAATGTGTCTGCTACGGGGAAATCATGTCCAAATCTGTCTGTCTGTAAGCACGGCATTAGTCAGAGCCATAAAATTCCCTGTAGCCTACCCACAGTAAAAGTGAATTCATTTACAGTTGAAGTGACTAACTTGAATTCATTGGCTGTCCTCACAATATATGCATGTTTCATATTTTTTATCTTTTTAACTCAATTAATTAGTTTTAATTGAATTATCATTTAATTAAAACTAACATTAACATTACCAGTACGCCCGTACAGTGTTTCCTCTGATATATAATCCTTTTTGTAATTATTTTAGTAATAATTATTTATTAAGTGATTCTATGACAGAGAAAGTCAATATCTGGGTGCTATTTAGCATTTGTGTTCAGTTACAGCCTCGTTATATTCAGGATCCCCTAACCATGCCAATATAACACAGTAGTACACACATAAAGCTAGCTTTATCTGGTGTTGTGGAGCTTTATTAACGCTGTATGGAATCAGGGGTGTGCTGGGTTACAGAATAACAGGGCCCATGTGTGCCTTCTACACCGGCTGATATCTGCCCTCCCTGGGACAACTGTCTTATTACAGCACATTTCACTGCCTCATTATAGACGTACTAACAACTGAAAAGCAACTGCCTTTTCCTCAGCGGCGTAAATAAACACCAAACCCTGCAAATTACATATTTTTTTTGCTTTACATATCATTCACATTTGACTAGTAGGGCTACATTTCAGTACTATAATTGAGCACTTAGCCGGACTTGAGTAGTGCGAGCAAGAGGGCTACAGTGGACGAGACATTTGCATGGCTGCGTGCGTCTGCGGGGCTGTGATGCGGGCGGGCGGGGCCGAGGTTGGCCAGAGCTATAATTTGGAGATGGCTGTTTTTTTCTTGTGATAATAGGCTTGTATGTCTGTGGCAGTCCTAAGCAATTGAGGGGCTCTTCAAAATCAAGAGGGCTGGTTGAAAACTGTGACAGATGAGAGGAAAGACGAGTGGAAGTGGTAAATAAAACAATTTGACAGCTTTTTTGTTGGTGTTGTTGTTAACTAACTTTTCTGCCCTGGTCAATAAAACCAGAGCATTTCACCTGCAAACAAGTAACACATTCTATTGCATTTTACACGTGAACACACACAGACTATGGTAACTATTAAAAATAAAACATCACGCTAACACAGTGCTTACGTAATCATGTAGAAAAGGCTTTCCAAACACTCTCCCTCTCTTTCCCTGTCTCTCTGTCTCCCTCTCATGTCTCTTCCCTGAGCTATCTTCCTCTCCCTTTGCCATATAAGGCGCTCAGTGTGTGACAGCCTACAGTCTATGGCAATTAACTCCTCGGGGGAGGGTGGGAGGGTGAGTGGGGGGCATTTACCCTTCAGTCTGGACAGAACGCACTGTAATCACACACACACACACACACACACACACACACACACACACACACACACACACACACACACACACACACACACACAAACACATGCAAAACAAAAGTATCCACCATCACCTAACAGTTTTGAGGGAATGGTCTAAGAAAGTACTGTACTACTGATTTCTGTTTATTTTACGTAGAACTTTTAAATAAAAATGTAAATTTATATCTGTTATGAACTTTATATACTGCCATATATGGGTTTACCTTTATCCACCTTCCGTACACCTGCCTCTATATTCCACATGTGCACGCGCATACACACTGTAAATGCACTCCTGTAAACCTTTCTCATGCTTTTACCGCACTGCAAGCTACTGAGAAGCATACCGTATCTGTACTCTTGTCACGCGGTAGAAATCTGGAGAGGTCTGTATCTACAATATAGAGCACAAATCAAAGACTACCCTGATTCCTGAGGGAGGCAATTCTGATTCTTTTATTTCTATCTGTGGCCTTTTCAGTGGACACCAGTTCTATAAAGCTAAACCAAGAAAAAAGATCTTGGCATAGCCAGTTTTCACATTATTAATAGTATTAGTGTAGAGATTTTGGATGTAATTTTACAGGCAATTATTTTATGATAATATTAATTTAATAATAGTATAATAATAATGATAATAATAATAGGGAAAATAAAATGCATTTAAAGGGCTTTGTGTTTGTAATTACCCTTGTGGTTGTAACCAAAATTACAAAAACATTGTTTTGTTTGAAACGCAAAGACCCCATGCCCCTCCCATAGAGCTGGTAGACTACTCCTTGTTAACGCCCCCACACTGTTCTCTCCTTGTACAGCTGCCATTCAGTGTCTCAAACCCAAACAGTAAGCTGTTTCTAGTACTTTTGTTGTTTTTATTTATTCATTTATTTTTACACATTATTAATTTCCAATAAATCCATGTAACAAAGTTTTTACATTAGGATTGTTAAAGTGGAACAAAACTGAAAAAAGTATTTGGCCATGTAACTGCTAGAAATTGTTTCAAATCAATGTGTAAAAATAGCAGTGTAAATTGTCAAATATTGCGGTTGAGTGGTCAAACGCGGGCAATTGCAGCTGAATTTTGCTATTGGCCGAGAGTCTCGAAATGTGTACATCACAGAAATCCCTCTCTCATGGAGGGCTGTATCACAGAGAGGGGGGGGGGGGGGGGGGGGGGGGGGGGGGGGGGGGGGGGGGGGGGGGGGGGGGGGGGGGGGGGGGGGGGG
>JAOEHI010052058.1:0-17377 GCA_025447815.1 Percopsis transmontana | reverse complement strand
AAAATTAAAAAAAAAAAACACTGCTGAGATTAGGTCTTGAAAATAATTTTTTATATATATATATATATATATATATATATATATATATATATATATAGAGCGCGATATATTTTTAATAACGGTGATATTCTGATATACATTACAGTTGTCGTGTAAACCGAATATTTTCAGTTCCGTCATTGACGGAACAATGCCAGAAAAAAAAAAATTCTGCATTTTTCGTGTAGCGTGAGGGACAGTTACTGAAGTAAAACTAGCTAGCACGGACAGCAGGATGTATTTTGTTTTCAAGTAGCGAGCGTTTTGATAAACCTATTACAGTGTTGCTACAGTAACAGTGCACATATCAAGCAAATATGTAGATCAGGTTGTAGCCTATGCACTATGCATGTGTGTATGAGGGTAGCTTTACTGAATGAATACCTGAGCGCAACTTTTGTGTTACTTGTGGTACTTTTTTTCTATTTTCTGCAGCAACTCTAAGCACTTTTCATATTATAGACTGAAACAAAAGTGCTTCAGCCAGGATAAAGAATAATAAGATACGATGTTGTAGTTTAAAAAAGGTAAAGATATTAATATTGACAAAAAGGTGAGAGTTTTATGTTTATTTGACTGTGATTTCACATTTCTTGTTTGTATGAAGGCTACATACAAATAAAAAGTTGAACATTAATTTATATGTACCTTTTTTTCTAAAATATTATATAGTTTTCTAGGAGGAGGTTTCATAGACTTGGCATATTTATTTTTCAGAAGTTTGTAAATACAGACATCCGTTGTGGGCATTTTTCAGAGGCTTTTATATTATTCATATCGATATTGGAATTATATCGTATTGACCGAAATTAAGAAATATATCATGATATAAATTTTGGCCATACTGCCCAGCCCTAGATGAGATATTTGTATAATGATTGTCATCGTTTGTGACCTTACCCGTGTCTGTGCGTCATTCACAGAGGCGTAGGTAGCTGGCATCATGTGTGACCCACCATGCATCATTCCTCCACCGTGCTAGGAGGAAACCACAGGAAAGCAATCATAAATAAATAAAATATATTTTAATTTCAAAACAAACCAAAAAAATGTATCAAAAGTAATCTATACGAAAACCGGGTTGTACCGGTACCGACACAATTGGCAAAACAGGGTGCTGATAATGGCCAATATACAAGCGGCATACCTCATTCCCAGCACTTTCTCCCATACCATGTGGATGGAAATTGTCAATGCTGTGCAAGTGACCAGGATATTGGTTGAATGTATCATTTCCTGGACCCCCTCTGAAATAGCACAAAAGGAAAACAATTGAAAGTTGAAAAGTTTATTTTAGAAAGCCAGGCATTGAAATCTGAAAATTAATGTAAGAATTTATTTCTTAAAAAAGGCTCCCTCCTCAAATCGGCTTGTGTTCATAGGGATATGTTGTTTTGATTTGAAGCTGAGTGCGCAACCCTCCCACATGAATGGCTGGCACTCCTCTCTACGACTCCCTCTAAAGGACTCTAGGGGCAAACGTTTCTCTCCCCCTCCCTTTACAGTTACACACACTTGTGTTTCAAGACAAACAGTCAACAGAGAAAATGAATACTTGATAATTGAACTTTCTGTATCACAAGTTGTGAATCAAAGCTGTCCTTAGTCTAATAAACATGTTAGTAAATGCGTATTGGACTAAGCACGATAAAAAAAAAAAAGCATGATTATTTTAGTTCTGTCCCTGTAACAGCCACCATGCATATTAACTGCTAACACAATTACGTTTTACAGAAACGCATTTGTTTTTACAGTTTACTTACAGTAATCTGCCATCTTTATGCTTTCCATCCTCTGGTTCATCATCATAATCAAACCGGTCAAGAAGTTTCTAGAGGAGCACAAACAAGTATTTATTTCTTTTTCCAATAATAATAATAATAATAATAATATTTTTTCTAATAATTTCTCTAAGTTCTAATAAATCATATTTCAGTCTTGGCCTACCTTGGCTAAAGAGTTCTTCTGATCCGTGTGCGATTCATACGGGTCGTGCAGGGCCGCAGGCATCTGGCCATGGGTGCTGTGTTCCACTGTGGGTACCCCGGTTCTGTCCGCCTGCTGTAAATTCTGAAGTATCTTCTGCAGCTAATTGAGAAAGAAGGATAAAGTCATTTGGGGTCAACCTTGCTCATTATGGATATGGCCTTTATCTTTCTTCAGAGCGTGTGAAGCCGTAATCAGTCATGGTGGCACTACCATGGCTACAACAACAAAAGCACTCTACTGACAAATCACTGCTATGGTATTGCGCGTGGTATAATGCTCACTTCCTGCCCATGCGGGGACTGAAACAGCTGTGCCACGGCAGCCAAGGCATCAGGATTGGGCAGCTGGGGAGCGGCGGCAGCAGCAGCTACTGAGGCACTAAGGACAGGAGGCTGAGACACGGCTTGGGTCACAGTTGAGCCTGTGTGGCCACAAGGAGAAGGAGTAATGAGCTGACAGATCTGAGCGCGACAGTAATGCCTTTGTAAGTTAGAATGCAGTTAGAAGTGACTTGCAGAGACTACATTTTTTTTGCCTATAATACATTTAAATGAGAATTGTCAAAATGAGAATATCTGATTTAACTTACCTCCCAACGAGGAGGAAGGCACAAGGGAGTCATTAGCCATGTCCAACAGAGGCTGAATTGTTTCCATGTCAAACACACCATTCTTCTGCCACAGGTTCAGTACACGCACAATCTTGGTCTGAAACAACGCACAATTACGTATGTCATTGCTATGCCTGCGTCAATGATGATGGAAGAATGTAAAAAATCAGCTGTGCCGCTCATTCATTTGTATCGGCACTAAAGATTGGACAAATCCTGCAGTGTCTCTAGATTTAAAATAGAAATACCTTATCATCTTCAGGACAGAGGAACAGGTTTTGGAAGGTATCGGTGAAGTTCTTTAGGAACCTGGGTCCAAACACATCCTTGTCAACACCAAATTGGTGGCGTGACTGTCTGACGATGGAGTCAACCACATATAGACCAGGAATTTTTAATTCAGGCTTGCACTAGTTGAAAAGACAAAACAATTTATTTTATATATATATATATATATATAAGAAACAATTGTCTATGATATTGCAATTGCCTTTGTGCACTGCATGTTAAATTAACAGTGATTTACGTATTTGAAGTGTACATACCTTTTTGATGAACTTTTCAACAATCTGGACAACATGCTTGTAAAGCTAACGAAAAGGAAAATATAGAGTTATGTCCTCCAATAAAGATGTGAAACCCAAAGATGGGATGTACACATATACACGCAGACATATGTGTCCATCCTAATTACAGCCAGAGTATATCTTCAATCCGAGAAATGGGTCATAACAATAGTAAGAAATAGTAATAATTTAAACGAATCCATCGTAACATGCTGTATTTGTCTTACCTTGATAGCTTTTATGGCTGATTTTGTTACAGACATCATCTTAGCACGGGATATTGGGGGCTTCATCTCAATCATGGAGAACAACTGAAGAATTTGAGAAAAATATTTAAGAATGAAACGATGTAGTAGTAAACTCTAGACAATAAATATTAGAACAGACTAGTCACTATCAAATCAGAGAAACACTACCGTTAACCTAAAGACTGGATAGGGTAGGTACACTCGTCGTTATGCACCCAGACCGCTGTTTGCGTTTTAACCAACCGCGGGTGTGCACCCAGCACTGAGCGGCGGGAGGGTCAAGCCTCTTCTGAGATTTATACCAAAACAACGTTTATGTAACGCTGGTTTTAAACACGAAGGCAATTCCGGACGCAAACGGAGGATTGTACCTTTAACACCTTGAAATTCAAATTGATCTGCATTCCGCCAGCGATATTCACGCAGCTAACTTGTGGCGTGATCTGCGCCCCGTTCTGGACTAGTACAGTCCACCGATTAGCCCATCTTATGTATTAATTAATTTGGCGCAAAAGCGATGTGTGTAATGTTAAAATGTCGGCATGACTAATGTATTTTCTCCAGTGCCCAGATTACAATGTACGAGAGCCATTGGCAGGCCCGCACTACTAGACGTCCTCCACTGTATCACTCGCCGCGAAAGAAAATACATAGGGCCGGGAACGCACGCCATTCGCTGGCTAGAAACAAACCAGGCATTTTTGCGTTTTCTTGAGATTTTAATGGATCTCTTTGAAAAATTTAATTTAAACGAACGGTCACACTACCGAGTTACAAATAATACATTTAAGTTACCGTTGTTAAAAGTGCCAGAAACAGCCCTTTACACTAAGAGCTAACGCTAGCCGCTAAGGTTGGCTATCTAGGCCAAGATTAGACGGACGTTGGCAAACTTTACCTCCATGTTGAAAGCATTAACTGCATCCATATTTAGTTGTGACGCTGCAAACACCAAATCGACGGCGTATCTAATTCGTTTTCCTGTTCAAATATATCATTATCAGAGATGTTTCTATATTATTGGGTAAGCTACATCGTAATGACGAGTTAGTTCGGAGTGGACGTCAACAACGAGTCTCCAGCGTCATAAGCGATGAGGGGGTCATGCCTGTCAAGCACTACAGAAACGAGCACCACCTTGCTGCCCAACCATGTCACTGCAGCAGTAATCTAGGTATGCCAAAGGTTTGTGGATAAATACTGTAGAACGTGCATTGAAGTGTTCATGTGATTACTAATATTTTATGTTTGTACTAACTAATTAAATCATTATCGATCCACACCACACCAAATTAAACAAATTCCAAAAACAGAAATACAAGAGTAAAAGCACCTAACTACACAGGAAGCCGGCCCCCTTCTTAGTCTAGTCCCCCGATTTGAAGGCATTAGAAAAGCTTTTATTTTTTATGAACTATTGCTGCTGTACCGGTAGCCTAAAGATGAAATCTGAGAAATGTACTAACTGACATTTTACAAAACATAATGTTTAGAGTGCCCAAACTCTTTGCAGAGATATTCCTTATATTATAATGTATTAAAGGTTTTAGTAAAAATGCATATAGGACACAATAAAGAATGCTTTATTATAGATAGACAACACAGAGCTGACCAAACGGCAATTCAGTTATTTACAAGAGTGCACCGCATTTATACTCAGGGGTGCTAAGAGCTGTCAATAGAAGCCACTGGATATTGATAGGGCTTCAGTCACAAGACTTAAAAATGTCTTAGGATTACACAATCAAACCCCAACAATGACGTTTATGGGTGTTGAAATTACTGTAAAGTACTGCAGTTTCTCATCAGTTGCTGCCAATGCACTGGATGGCTGACCGCTGTTGCTGCTGCGGTGGGGAGAAGTCAGAAGGTCTGCGGCTCTCACTAAAGCCGAACAGTTTCCGCAAGGCAACACGAGCCGCCTCTTCCTCTGCAGCAAGAACGGTCTCTCCCGGACCCTGAGCTAGAAGCCTCCTATCGCTGAATCCACACACAAAGACAGACATTAGCACAAAACGTCAAACACATACGGACAATAACCTTCTAAAAATAGCCGTCTATCGGATCTGTTCATAACAGAACTTATGCCAATGGACTTGGGCGGGTCACAGGGTTTCCAAGCCTCCTGTTTCATAGATGCACAAGAGAGAAAACCTTAAAAAAAATAAAAAAAGGTGCAATACGTTATACATCGAGTACCTGTACAGCCCCACAAAATAGAGCGGGAGAACCGTGCTGGCACCAGCTGCCCTGATCAGGCGAGGCTCCGGGGGAGAAAACTTCCGCTGGTTTAGTTCCTCCACTAGCAGTCCCATAGGGTTGACCACAGTCCACACGTCAAACAGATCCTTCCCGATCAGCTGGGTGACCAGGAAATCCTGGACGCAGGAGGAAGTAGGCAGGCGAGAGGTAGAGTCATTCCTCAATCAAAATTTTAGCTTCAGGTATTTATGAAACATGGAAGACAGCTTCTTTATGTCTTTAACCAATTTCATAACACTGGCAGCATGATAAACTCTTGTACAAATGATATGACAATTAAAAAGCACAATCCTAATTTAGACCAAAAAGGGATGTTTATAGACAAAATCAAATCTGCAGCATCCAAAAACATGTTATTGTGCAGTCAGTCCCTTACCCTGAGGAAATACCCTGCTCTCTCGGCACCGCTGCTGTTGCGTAGCACTTCCACCACAGCCATGAACGTTGAATACAGAACATCCTCAGGAATGGGGAACTCTGCACTCATGGTCAGGTCTTCAACGCCAAGGTTCCTTGCCACATGACACACAACCGCTGAACTGCTCAGATGCCCTGCAACTGCCGTTACACCTTCATTTGGCAGGCGGGGGAAGCTGGCTTTGCACCAGTCAGTCAGGAAGCCATTAGTAAAGCCCAGACCCTGTGTGCTCAACTGAATGTTGTCTTTCAGGACAAGAGCAGTTGTCCCCGAGTCCAAGCCCAACGCCTGTCTTCGCCTTTGCTCTGACTGTATATAACAGGGATTGACAAATGCGGTCTTCAGCAGGTCCAAGGAGAAGTTCTCATTAAGACGGCTGCCGAAAGCTTGTACCTCTGCGTGGTAGTCCCAGTTTGGTTTTTGAGAACTGAAAGGCAGTGGAACATTCAGTTTATTTTAATAACCCGATATATTACGTTCAAGTGTTTTGCAGAGATGCATTGAAAAGATAGTCCATAGTGTTAGTAAAGTATAACACATTTAATACATTATAAAAGTATATGCTTTTCTATCAGGAGCATTATCGGAACCTATTAGCCAGTGCGCCTGAGTGCGGTGCTCCAGACCTGATGATCGGTTAGTCATGCACTAAGTTACTAATAGTGATTTAGTTATTTATCGTACAACGGCTAGGTAATACAACATTATTGGAGGCACAATTGCAATTCCGGTCAAAAAGATGACCATGCCGTTACTCTCAGCAGTCAGATCACCTTGAGGAGCTATGCTAGCATTACCGTGGCTTCGGAGGTGGAGGTCCTTCCAACTTTGATTTTCTTTCCATGAGGTGGACGTATGCCTTCATCCATCGTTTTTTTTCTCTAACTTGTGTGAATGAAATATTTCTACAAACATGTTGGTAGTGCACGCCCAATGTTAGAGCTCCACGATTTATTATATGCCCAGACGCCATGATAAATCGTGCGTGTCACAGTGAAAACTTTCCGATGCGAAACACACATGTGATATCCGGGCTGGTCCGTTGTAGCGTAATGCAAAACAGTTACCATGGAAACATCAACAAACTGTCTGGGACGTTCTACTAAACTACAACTGAAACTTACTTCCCCTTAAATACTCAATATTCATCATGAATTCTCAGACGATGTACGCTGGTGAAATCCACAAAAGGACAGAAGAGGAGCCGAAGACAAAAATGTATCATACTCGTGTAGCACCCTCACAACAGCAAGAGAAAGACGAAAACGCTTTTGGAATGACAAAGAAAATTCTCAGAGACCTCTGCAAGTTACAGAAACTTTATTTGACACCTTACCTGAACGATACTCTGTACTTACATTTTAAAGGTTTCTCCACCATCGAGAATTTAGAGGAGTACACAGGACTGAAGTGCCTTTGGTTACAGAACAATGGGCTGCAACGCATCAACAACCTTAATGCCCAGATCGAGCTGCGAAACTTGTACCTCCATGAGAACAGTATACATAAACTGGAAAACCTGGATCATCTCATCAAGCTCTGCAGTCTGAATGTCTCAAACAACTACATTTCTGTCATAGAGAATATCTCCAGCCTCACTGAGCTGGAAACTCTGCTGATTTCCCATAACAAGCTGAAACACTTCAGTGACATAGAACACCTGAGAGAATGCCCCTCAATCACTGTTCTGGACATGTCTCATAACTTATTATATGATCCAGCTATCCTCACTGTTCTCGAGGGCATGCCTCAGTTGCGAGTATTGTGTCTAATGGGGAATGAGGTGGTAAAGAAGATTCCTAACTACAGGAAAACCATGATTGTGCACCTCAAACAGCTCACATGTCTCGACAATCTACCCGTGTTCCCCAAAGACAGGGCATGTGCCGAGGCATGGGCAACTGGAGGGCTGGAAGGCGAGCGCAGAGAAAGGGAGTTGTGGCAAACACGAGAGAAGAGGAAGATTCAGGAAAGCATTGATGCCATGTTTACCCTCCGGGAACAAGCTAAGGAGAGGCGGCGCCTCAGAGAGCTACAAGAGATGGGTAAGTACACTATTGATCATTTCTAGCTGAGGATTTCACATAGTAATGTGGATTTGTATCTTTAAAAAGCCGTTACAAAGCATGCTGTGTTGCACTCTAGGGGCGGCAGAGGCTTTGACCAGTCCAGCGTCACAGAGTTTCCAATGTGTGCAGAGTCAGGCTTTGAGTGCCCCAGAGAGAGAGCAGTTTCAGGTGTTGCATGACAACCTAGAAGCACACAATGAGCTCCACAAACAACAGCGAGAACCAACACAAGAGCCAGCTAAAGGCTTACTAGACCGAGAGCATCAAAAGGAGGAACAATCAGTCCACGGCTTATTGGGACAGCAGCTCTGTCACAGCAAACAAGAAGAAATTCAGGAGTCCATGGGAGAAGAGAAAGCAGAGTGGTCAGAGAGGGAGCAAAAAGATGGAGAGAACGCAGAGGTGATAAAGTTAGATCAAACGGAAGGTACTCCATGTGGAATGTCTGTAAACCAAGCAGAGAGTGGGCAGAGCACTGAATGTGAGGTGGGGAAAGAGCCATCTGAGAGGAAACCCCTCAGCATCAGAGCTCTCTGTGAACCTGATGAAGAAATAACCGAGCATCTTCCTGGACCTCTGGTGACAGAACTGGAAGAATTAGAACTGGAAACCATTCACCTACAAATAAACAACTCACTGGTTATTGATGACCTGCCTGATTTGGAGGATGCAAACATGGAAGGTGAAGACAATACACACTTCTTCACCTCCCAGAATGTATCCAAGCCAAAAATAGAGATTATATCAGTCAATAGTGATGAGGATGAGCCAGTTAGATATCAGGGTGAAGGAGTGCTGACTTCTAAGTCCACATCCATTTTAGGTTCAGATAAAGACTTGCTGTTAATCAAAAGTGACTGCAGGGATTCTTTACCATTGGTAGATACAGGGGCTAGGTTTTCCTCTGAACCAATGGCTCTCGAACCACAGGGGAGTTTCAAAGCAAACCAAATACCTAACACCCCACGATGTTTGATTGAGGAGCTTGACTGACACATTCGTGGTGCAGATCATTTTTGAAAAAAAAAAAGCAAAGTGGAAACTTGGAAGACATGCAGCCGAATTTGGTGAAGCTTTATTTTGAATTGTAAAATTCAAATTAAAGCTAGTAAATAAAAGGTGGCTGTAGTTTAACACAAGAACACACTAGCCTAGGTGTGTGTGTGTGTGTATATAAAATACTTTGTGTGTTGTAATAAAATTAAAACTACCAAGACCTAATGTATCCAAATCCAGTGCATGTTTGTTTCGGTAATACGCATTTATTAAAACGAAACATACTGAATTATTACACAGGAACATTATGGAAAGGAGAAATAAACAATGTTGTTCAAGTAAGAACCAAAAACATTAGCATTTCCAAACTGATATGCCAACACCTGGTAGTTATTATGTCCCTTATATGATACAGGAGTAAAATATTGACATACCTATTAGTGAGTTGAACATTGAATTTAGAACATTAACAGAATGCACTATTTTATGCCTTATTTATGCTCTTGAACATAGCAGTATATTCTCCAAATCTATACCAAATCTTTTCCTATTTTAACTCTGGATTATCTCTTTGCTTGTCATGAACAACTATTTACAGCTAGTTGTGCTTAGCGTCTTCAAGATGAACAATAGGTCTTTAACACAAAACATAAGACAACAGAATTGGTGGAGAAAAAAAAAAAGAGTTGTAAAAAATATGTAAAAAAGAAAAATGTACATGTACGAATGACTTCTTGAAAAAACTTTAACGGCGGAACCACACCCAGCTGTTGATGAGCCAAAATGCTACTGTGACTGAGTACAGGATCATTTCACGCTTTGCCCGTTCCTTGTTCTCCTCTTCCAAGAGCTGTAGTCTACGGTTTAACTTGATGATCTGTCAGTATGAAGAAAACATAATTACAGCTAATGTAGAAAAAACTGAGATTATATACAGTTATTTGCTCAAAACTGACCTGACGACGAAGTGCTGCTGCATCTACTACTGCCAAGTCATCTGGTCCCCCTTCAACAGAGGTGTCAAGAGTAGATAATGCATGCCTTGAAGGGGAAAAACAGTGAAGAGAAAATGGAAACAGCTACTTTTGAAAGGTTTCTTTAAAATCAGGCCCTTCATTTGCATAAACTGCTAACCTAATCTAATCTAAACTTTTAACCTATTAACTTTTTTTTTTATTCACTGCATTTTAAAAAGTTAACAATATATATTTTTTCTGGGCTGACATGAGAAAGAACATAAGGAACAGAGGGGAAACCAAAAGATGAGAAGAATGGATTGTCAAGATTGCCAGGTGGAGTTACCTGGGTTCATGCAGGGGGTTGGTGCTTGTTGCCGACCCCCCTCGCAGTAATGGTTTGCTAAAGAGGAAGTAAACAGAGAATGGGGAAGTAGGAAAGGGGGAAGTAGGAAAGAGAGAGCCGCGTACATGATGGAACATCCCCTAGCATACACATTCTGTGCTTGCCTAGGAACCAAAATGTAAAATTCATTTGACAGTTAAAGATGTCCTTCCAAACATAAAACTACTTTTCCACTACTATAACCACGGCAGACAAGAACAAGAAAGCTTAGCTACATAAATGTTTGCACAACATGAGAGATGAGTAATATAGGATGAGCATCAACTTAAAGCTCCAGTTTCATTTTGACAGCTAACTATTTCGATTAGTGTATTAGTCTAGTACAACCCTGGGCAAAAAAAAATAAAATAATAATAATCACACCACATTTCATTACATGCGTGTTACACGATAGAATGTCTCCTACGCTTGCATCTCAAGACCTCAGCCAGTACAAACTTCAATGAACATAGGAAATGTTTTCTGTATTTCCTCTGTTCCCTACTCAAAACAATTATGCCAAAACCCACTGCCCGAAAAAATGACCAATGATCTCTGAGATAGGGGTAAATCTCCTGTCATCTTTAATGCCCGAGTAGTGCAAATCAAGAGGGAATGCTCAGCTTGTATCATGGCCCTACTAGCAGGATTGGTGATGGTCAGGTCACCTGCGATGGTCCTCATCCAGAACCTCCAGGACCTGCTGATAGGCCCGTCGAGTGGTGGACTGGATGAAAGACAGAACGCCACTAGTGCTGTACAGGTTCTGCTCCTCCTCCGCCACGGTGAGTGCGGGGCAGGGACACACACGGGTTGAGGGAGGCGCGGTAGCTCTGCTCGGTGCAGCCAAGCCAGAGGAAACAGGTTGAGGAAGGTGGGAGAGAGGGAGGTGGGAGTTGGGGGGGGGAGAGAGAGAGTGAAGGAAAACAGACCGTCCCTGGCTTTACTAACTTTACAGGCACCCATTGAATAGAAGCAGTACTGTATTCATGACAACGCAGTTCCACTAGTCAATGCCTAGCTGGGCTGGAAAAGTGAAGTAACAACCCACACACAGAAGGTGGTAAAACAAAAGCATGGCCAAGGATTGAATCTTTGATTAGATCTCAGAAGAAAGCCGACCTGAAGTAAAGATCAGCCAATAACATTACCTAGGTCGAGTGTGATTTGCGGTGTAATCCATAGCATTGTGAGACACTTGACACACATTCCTGTCAATAGAGACTTGTGGTGCCATTTCATTTCAATTTTCAATGTGCAGAGTTTTCATATATGTGTATTAAGAACCCCGTGCTACAGAATGTGGGTTTAATAATAGTTTGGGTGAAATAATGAAGTCAATGAAAGACGGTGTTAATTTTGACCGAATGCAACAAAGGTCCTGTAAGGAGAACATCTTGTTTGTGGATGAGGTGATTGACTCCCACCCAAAGCGTTGTGGGTTCGATCCCCCAACAAGCCCAGCCTACCTTTAAGCATCCCTGAGCAAGATGTCTAATGCTGACCTGCTCCTTAATACTGTAACTGTACTCACTGCAAGTCGCTTTGGATAAAAGCTTCAGCTAAATGGCTTGCTTGTAATACAGACATCTGCAAATGCAATGACAGACACACAGCAGCTAGGGCAAGCACACAGGGGTAAACAAAGGAGAGAAACGAATGCAGAAAACCAGAAAAAAATAATATAATTGTGATGGAATGCAAATAGGCTTACATGAGCTGACCGACGTATTACTTACGTTGAGTCATTCCTAGTCAGCTGACCATTGTGACGCGTTGCTGCATTCTCACTAGCTGACCGTTCCCGCCGCAACCTCGCCTGGGGTCGCAGCTGTGGGAAACGACAGCATAATATGAATACAGGAGTTGGTTTTTTACACCAACGCCTCCTGGATTCTCATTGGTGGGCTACCTCTTCAATGGCGTAGGACGGAGGTGCGCTCCGCTCTGTTTCCAGGAAGTCCAGGGGCTGATCGTTGAGGGTGAGAACTCTGGGTGGGGTCTTCAGTGACAGGGCCTCTATTGGCGTGGACTGGATCAGGTCCAGATCCCTGGGTCTGGAGAACTGAGCGCCATCACGATCTCCTGAGGACGATGTGTGGTGGTCAGGAAAATGTTTTGATGATGCAATATATAAATATACGCAAGACTATCCTGCCCCTACGTGTTACAGTTACACTTTATCTAAAGTGACTTACAATGAGTACAATTACAAGTATTACAAGGAGCAGATAGGGGTTAGACATCTTGCTCAAGGATGCTTACAGGTAGGCCAACTCTGGGGCTCGAACCTTCCGGCTGGAAGAACACCCAACCACTAGACGTTCCTGCCAAGACATGCTAGCTACATGCTAGCTACATGCTAGCTACACACAGCTTCCATAAAGCTAACCTGCATACAGCTTGATAGGGTACGTACCTGCGACCACAATTCTTTCTGGGACTTGCATCATTGCACTATGAGGATACTCCTGAGTTCCAGCCTCAGGGTCTTCGGGGGCGTACGAAGAAACTTTGAGCATCTCCGGGATGCGCATGCGCTGGCTGATCCCCTCAGTGTACTCCAGCTCATAGTGGATGCGGTTCATCTCCGCCATGTCTGCCGCCGGGGATGGGAAAGCTGCTCCATTCATTTGGCTGTCAAACATAAAAACAAATACATACAGCTTGTTTATTACAGAACCAATAGATATTTTTTTGGTCATCATATAAGATTCATCAAGGGTCAAATAAGAGCTTACAATAACTGAAAATTGTAACCTCTTTCAATTTACAGTTTTTCAATCAAACTTTAATATGAGAAAAACATACAGAACCATTACATAAGCTACTAAAATAAAGACTTATTCCAACTATGAACACTATACTCCTGTTTCACTCATGTTGCAGATTTGTTGTACATTATTTCAGTTTGAAGTTTGGGTTTTATGTTTACACTTTACATTTCACTTTCAATTTCACTCGCTCAACTGGTCTTACTGGACATTTAATGGAACACCCAGTTTAGCTATGTACACAAAGACATCACAATTTGCAATAAAACAGATAAAGTGTGAGGGCATTTTCTCTTTTTCTACACCTGTAAGCTACAACTACCACATAGCCTAGGCTAACATTCATGGTAAATCCCAGTCCAGTTTAAAAAAAAGGCACACTCCCGATGCTGTTATTTGATAACAAAAAATAAATTACTTCTGTCTGAATTAATGTTTTGTTGGATTTTGGGCTTGAAATTACTGAGATAGGCTAGCAAATAACCTGGAAACTATCTAGGCTACATCTCCTTAAAAACAAAGAAAGATTTATTTACAGATATTCATATTACTTATGATATACATAGACAAGTCAAATGCTAATTTGTTTCATTTTTAAAAAGTCATCATTACTTTAAATGAATATCAAGTGCGGCTATTTATTTAGTTTGAGCCATGTATATCTTTGGTTTGACCTAATGGAAGCTAATTTTGACTTGCATCATGACAGCTAGCTAGCACATTAGCATTATGTCCACTAAGTGCAGGTTTAGGTGCAATTTCTTACCGTTTGGTTTGTTACCTACTACCTTTCCAGAGAATTATTGATGGAAAACGTTATAACAAAAGTATATGTTGTTAAGTCATATAACGCAGAGCATCTTCCTATATTGATGTTTGGATGCGACAAGCCTCGTCGGTCAGACCAAAAACAGGAACATGCGACAGATACATAGGATGTGACGTCAAGATCAAACCCAACCCAAATAAAAAAAGAGAGAATTTGGGTTACTAAATTACTTATATCAGTTTTTCCTTGAAAAAAACATGCACTGACTTCAAATAATATTTTTCAAGCCAAAACATATCAGGGACCCTACCTAGGGTCTCTAAGGGTATTGGGCTGCAGACATATTTCCTGCTGTGCATTATTTCATCAGATAAAAATAATAATAAGTCATATTTTCATTCTGTCTGAAGCAATCAATATTTCGTTTAATTTGTGCAAGCGAACTACTTTTATATTTAGTCTGAGCTAAACTATCTTTCTGAGTGAGCCATTTAGGTTACAGTTTCGTGATTTCAATGTTTTTAACTAAAGTTGGATTCAAAACAATAATATTATTATTTTTATTATTATTATTATTATTATTATTATTATTATTATTACTGAATACAAACCCATTTGAGAGAGTGAGTATACATTGGTTACTGTTGCATCTGTAGTGATGAGCAGTTTTGGAGCTAAGCCCTCTAGCGGATGGTGGGTGGTGCCACGGCGATGGACCAGTCGCTGAAACGACTGAAGTTCACACGCACAGGACATGTGGAACCTTTGCAGATCGAGCCTGTCTACCAGCGAGATTGTAACATCCTAACGGCGAATATTCAAGTAATTGGTATAAAACAGGAAGTCTCCCCAGGACCCCTCTGCACATCTAATTATCAGGATGATCCTAATCTGACAAAGCAAGTCCAGACCGAGGAATAACTGCTTCAGTATTTTAATAATGTTCTTAGCAATTCTCATATGGTGTCTGATATCTGGCTCGACGTGCTTAGAAACATCTTTGCAACCTGGAATGTAAGTGCATTTTCTTTCTACCATCTTTCTACTATCTTTCTACTCTTTTTCTTTACTCATATGTATGGTCTTCGTTATTGGACTTGGACTTAATTGACTTTATTGAAATTGAAGCCTATAATCAAAAGCATTACATCATAACAGATGGCCATATTGTGATTTCTGTTTAGTTTATTATTATTCTTCATACCACGTTTCACTGAAATCTTTTCTCATGTGTTGTTTTAGTTTACATGCTGTATAAAACGTGTAGTCCACTAGGAGTCGCTCTTTTCTGGCCCCTTTCTGTTGCCCTTAAGGAAAGTGAATTACGTTGTGGCAACTTCTGAGACGTTTCCGAAAATATGTGCAGAACATGACAGAAGTCATCACCATCATCATCATCCTCATCATCTTTACAGAGAGGGATTTACGTCCTTTAATTACCACCAGACTGTTCTGTATTAAAACCAGGTGGTCTGTGCAGAAAGACCCCTTCATGATGATGTTGAATACCAATTGTCAACTTCAGGAGCAAGTATAGACTTTAGAGTTATGGATAGCATTGCCATCTGTAGCCTACCATAAAATGAACACAAACATACACGCTCGCACGCACAGGCATTAGCAATTAAAGACGTCTGTGTGCTCTGGATGCAGCAGAAACCTGTGGAGTGCCCTCAGCAACCCTAATCATGCAAAATGACTCGGGAAGATATATTGCACAAACCTGGTGGTACATATGTGTTGCTTATGTTAATGCACCCCCTGGAAAATAAGTGGAACATGTGGGAATGTGATAGATAATACATTAACGTTGGAATGCGTACGCAAGTGCTAGCTCCTAGCTACCTTCCACTACACTCTGTGATTGGATTCTAGCGCCCCCAGAACCCCATAACTGCTCCCCAGTTTACTGTTCATATGCTAAAAAGAAATTTGATCAGGGGAGGGGTAGAGAAGGGTTTTGGCGTAAGGAGAAATACAAGCCACTCAGCAGGTGAGGGAGGGGCGCTCAGAGTTTCAAACCAATACAACAATGTGTTGAGCAGATATTGGCGTTGTAATCTAATATAGGCTATGTGTCCATCTACAGTGTACACTCACACATACACACACACACACACACCCTCCATTCACCCTTGTGTCTCTCTCTTCTCATCCACATGTGTGTGTTGCTGGACACAGGCCTAATGTGTGTGCCGATCAGGAGATGTCGATGCTCGGGGCTCGGCAGCCTTGTGTGCAGACGTTCACCCGCTTGGTGAAAGTGTGGAAGCAGGGCTGCGCAGGCCACAGCTGGTGTGTGGGCTACGAGAGAAGGCAAGAATTACACCACACGCCCACAGAGACCTATACGGGTTTTATTGAGCCCTCATCTGTTTTACTATTATTCCAGTCAGTGGCTGTCAAAGTGCGGGGGGTCAGGGCCGAGGGGGTCACTAAACGCGAGAATCACAATTTATTATATAATTATCTTGTGTGGTATGTGTGTGTGTCTCTGTGTGTGTGTGTGTACATGCATTGTGTGTGTGTGAGTTGCAAGCTACAAATGACAAATTTTAGGGGGTCAGTTAGACAAACGTTGTTTGAACTGACTGACAACAGCCCTGCGTAGGAAGGGATTCACACACGTAGGCGGTAGGTCCCCCTATCTGCCACTCGCTCACACGGGATGTTTATTTACATCACAACGTCATTGCTTTCTTCCAGGACGGCCTACTATACAGCCTACAGGCAGGTGTACAGCATGGATTTGCACACAGTCTACAGGTGCTGTCCTGGTTGGACACAGAGGGGAGATGAGAGGGGCTGTCTGCACAGTGAGTAATAGCTTCACAGCTAAGGCGTGTGTTAGGTTTGGTGGTGGACATGGTTGGTCTGGAAATGGTTGTGGAGCGGCCGTTCCTGTCAGTTTGCACCTATACTTAAATGTACCTCAAGAAACAAATGCTAGATACAATAGATATATAACAAGGATTTGAGTGCTACCTCATAGCACTCATATCACTTACAGAAGTCTTCTATAACAATCCTTCATCTTCTGTCTAGCCTACTTTCATTAATAATAAAAAGAATACCAAAACGTCCTTCTCTTCTCTTTTCTGCTCTGTTAAATCAGCTCTTGGGATATTGAGCACTTGTCGGTATTTTAGGCTGCTAGCAAATGTTATGGGGGCAGGATAGTCTAGTGGTCTAGGTGTTGGACTCCCAGCCGATAAGGTTGAGCCCCAGAGTTGGCCTTCCTGTAAGCATCCTTGAGCAAGATGCCTAACCCCTACCTGCTCCATGTAATAGCACCA
>JAOEHI010052056.1:0-15123 GCA_025447815.1 Percopsis transmontana | reverse complement strand
GTGTGTGTGTGTGTGTGTGTGTGTGCGCTTTTGTTATTTCTATGCCTACTTATCTTAATGTATGCATAAATGAGGTCAATGTGTGCGTGTATAAGTGGTTTTGAGGTGGGATGTAGGCCCGGCAGAGGAGCAGCTTGGCCCCTGAGGCAGAAGGGCTTTAATCGGATTGCTGCTGGAGACTGCTGAGGAAAGCAGAAACCCCAACACACACACACACGCACACACACGCACACCTGCACCTTGATTAAGAGCGCCAGCAGAGGTCTCGGGCCGATAGAGGTAATTGTCCAGGGAGAAAGAAAGAACACTGCCTCCGTTAGCTGACCTTCCTCTCTCTCTCTCTCCCCCCCCTTCTTCCCTCCCCATCCATCTGTAATTAATGAACAACCATCTGCATGCCTGTGTGTATTTGAGCAGACTGTACCCTTGTCCCCCCTATGTTAAAACAACAAACCCTGCTGGCTCTTTAAACAAGCAGGGGGCTTTAAATAAGCACACTTTGTTTTGGAGTTACAAATTACAAAAGGCCTGCGCTATGCTAGTTGCCAGACAAACCCATAATCTCTGTTTACTAGACCACACAAAATCTTCTTTGAGGATGACGGCTGATTTGGTCTGGATGGAGTAAAAGCGCCATCTATTTGGCTAACCCTGACCCTTCTCCGTCAGCCCGCACTCATAATTGGGACACAAACCTCTGCGCCCAGGAGAAGAAAAATGCTCATCCAACCAACCCCCCTCCACACACACACACACACACACACACACACATACATACACACACACACATGCGCACAATAATAGTTGGTGCAGTCTCATTGTCTTGTTTCTCCCATGATATCTTGAGACATCGCCCACCCTTGTTTCCCCCCCGTCTGTTGGGGAATGGAGAGCGGATTTTCCTAACGACTTTCTTAAACTTGGACTAGTCAACGCTCAAACAGTCAAAATTGAGCACAATTTATAATCTATTATTTTGTTTGCGTAGCCTATATATTAAGAACCATTTGAGACTGTTTAAAGGCCGCTGAAATGTGTGGCACTTTGCGCCGTGCATTATGAACATTGCACATTATCCTACAAAACATCAAATGACTTAAAACGACTCATTAAATAATAGTTAACAAATAACATTTATTTATAACAATATTCAACGTAAAAATATTTAGGAAACGTGCCTGATCATTACAAATACAGTAAAAAATAACGGTGATTAACGGTTTCAAATAGCTCCTATTATATTGCATTATATTATATTCGGACAATGTTTAACCATGTAATTCTAAGATAAGTTTAGTATTTCTAGTGCCGACTAGCGATAGGGTAGCAGCGTTTAATCGATTAGTCGATTAATCGTGCACATCCCTAGAATGAACACCCTTCTCCCCGTCTCCCCCTTTCTATCCTCCCTCAGTCTTTAGGCTGTAACAGTGTCACCCCTGTACTTATCTAATGACCTGTGAATCCAATTAGTGTTGTGCAGAAGTCCTGAATGCAGCCACCAATCTCCCGGGTGTGGGGAAGGACTAGGTTTGAAGCCACACTCTCTCTGTCTTTCTCTCTCTCCGTCAACGTTTTACAGTCAGTCAAGCTACACACTTCCCAGATTCTCTCCAGTGAACACGCACCACACAGTTGTTTCTGTAATACCTCATCACACACATTTGTTCAAACAAAACGAATCCAAGCGCTTGCTCATTCACTATATAGTGTTTCTTGTGTGTCAGCCATTTTGCAGGGTGTTCCAAAATCTGATCAAACATTTGATGGCCTATATGGTCCACCACAAATCACCCTCAAGGTATCTCAAAATGTAGAGGCTACAGCAGTGCAAATACCCATAATGCCAAGCACTTTTACAGCAGGAGATGCACGTATTGCAACCTTAATCTCCTGCCAAATAAATATTTGTTGTATTATACATTTTTTTAACAATTCTTGACAAAACAATCTGCAATTATAGTTTGCGATGCATTGAGTTACAAATGAATTGGCGTTTGAAAAACAGCCCACGTCACCACTGCTTTCAACGGAGCTTTTCAGAGGACAATCATTTCTACTAGTTTGTTTTCTCCACAGTGGCAGCCTTGTTGCCACGTGACGTGGGACCTCTGTGGCATATTAAATTCACCATATGGATTTCAGTGTTATCATGCAGAGCTCATAAAAGGCCTGCCTAGAAACAGAGGTGACCAATGGAAACCGTTTTAAGCGGCACAGGTAGTAAGTGAAAGCGGCGCTGGGGTAATGCTAATTAAAAGGGGGCGGGGGTCTATCCATAAGCTAGCATTTCTTTGCCGTGCTGATGGTTCAAATCATTGCGCACAAGTGTAGTGGTACAGTATCCATCCAATGCGAGCGAGCCGCTCAATTAAGGGGCTGGTGTAGTGAGATAATGGTCATTCTCGCTGTCGTCATCGCCGTCGGTGTGCATAGCCATAACAAAGCAATGTAGCCCCTCCCCTCCTCAGCGTGCCCTGTAACGTTAAGATGTTGTTCTCCGGGGTCCAGAGGAGCGTGGCAACTCCCTCGCCTCTCACAGCGAAGCGCTAATGCTAATCCGGCGTGTTTTCCTCAAAGGCTAGTTTCAGTTCACCGTCGGCGCCGCGACCTTGTAATGTGTTTACAATCTATATTTGATGAGAGCGCTACCCTGAGCCTGGCAGACGTGCTTGTGTGTGTGTGTGTGTGGGTGTGCACGGATGCTATTGAGCTTTTGCCTTCTCGACAACAGTAGGTGTGTAATTCCCGCACACCTATGTAGTCCGTGATGCGGGGACGCACGCACACACACATACACACGTACGTGTCATCTGTGTGTGTGTGTGTGGGGGGGGGGCGGCGGCGGCTAAGTGCTGGGTCGAAGAGCTAAGACAATATGCCATCAAATCAATCGGCAGCAATATCTGCCCATCGGCCCTCTGTCCGCTGCAATCCATTCCTCTTCCCCGACATCATCCGCGCTCTCTCTCCCTATCTCTCTCTCGCTCATCCGCCTGCACACTTCATTCTGCCTCACCCCTCTTTATCTGCTGTCACTCACCTCACCTCCCCTCTCCCCTCCTCCTCATTCGGCCCGTGTTCCAGTCATTGTGTCCGTGTCCTCCGCTGTTATTGCTGACCCCCACCCCACCTTCCTCCCTGCTTGTAGCTAAACCCCTTTGCTGTTATTGGCTAACTCAGCTGGTCTCTCTAATGGAGTGATTGCAGTGTTCCTCTCCCCGGGGACGGGGCTGTACTGCTGGAAAGGATTGAGAAGCGCTCTTTACACCCCCCCCCCCCCCCCCCCTTCTCTCTCTGCTTATGACCATTTAATTAGATGCTATGTACAACACAATTATTCACTAGCAGTCTTGGGTGCTGCAGCATTGACCATCTTTAAAGGATATGAAGGATGTTCTTGGCCATATAACCAGTACAGCAGTACTGGTGGTGGTGGTGGTTGTGGTTGGGGGGGTGTAGCCACTAGTTTTCATTAAGGATCCCACGTGACATTAGCGTAGGGACACCCTACAAGTCTGTGGCCATCTCAAGGTTGGCTGAACACGGTCTGCTCCGCTAGATGAGTCAATGGAGATTTGTAACGGGGCTGTACATGTGCACGCGTGTCCGACACGAGCGTGCACGCTGGTGGAGTGTATGATGCACGCGCCACGCACACTTGTGTTATTGGAGGTGGCTGTTGTACATCAGTGTGGTTGAATAGAGGCATGGAAACACTGGGCGCGCTACTGCGCGAGGGAAATGGATTGCCTCCATACAATGCGATTGTGCCACTCTTCTTTGTCTGCAAAAGGGTAGAAAACCAAGCGGCTATTGATTAGTGTTGGAACCGAAGGTATTTAGGTTACATAGGTTGAACTGAGGTTCACCTGGCTTTTGCGTGCTCGCTGAACAGGGATGTGCAAATTTACAATCATGCCAAGAAATGAAACAAATGATTTATTTAGATATATATAAAAAACCAAATGCATTAATTGAACTAAATAAGCTCATTTTAAGCCATTCCATCTTCCTAGATGAACCATTTTTCTAATTATGTTTTGTGTACGAGTAAAGCAAACGCATGGTTATGTTTTTTTGCACCTTTGCTTCTCATGAATAAGAATGGAGTGAATATTGATATGGCGGCCAGCAACAATTTATCATGTGCTAAAATTGAGTGTGATAGTGACAGGCAAAGGATATGACTGAAAGGAAATGAATTTTCCCCGGTCTTGAGTAAAAGATGTGAAGGAGGGGAAATCCAATATTATAAATAAAATATAATACTAGAACCATTTATTTTATTGGTGATTTTACAATATTTGAATTGTTGACACACAAGGTTCCTGTCAATTCCCAGCCAATGAATTGCAGTCGAACATGGCACAGATCCAGCAAGCAGAGCACATGGTGTGTCTGGATACATCATGTGTATAAAATATGTGCCTCTGTGTGTATAGACACAGCGCTACAAAGCTCACACACAGAACAGAGTCGGTGTGCCGCGTGTACACAGCACACCAAATGGTAGCTGCACCCGGCTAGATTTAGCTGAAACGTGTGTGCCTTGGAAAAAGCAACCATTTTAAACCCCTTCATTAAATATGTTTGATAAAGATGTAAATGTATGTGCATGAAAGAGAGGCGCACAAAGCTAGCAGCCATTTGGTTTTCTATGGAAGCAAAGAGTGTGTCCTCCATGGGATCCAGCCTATTAGCTTAACATTTAGATCCACTAGCTAATCAGGCTCAGGCGCATCTGTCTGCATGTATTAATGAAACCATCCTTTTAAAAGGTCCTTCCCTATTTCCCCTAATCCTTCAGTCATCCCTCAGGTTTGTCCCTTTATGAAAATGCCCCGGTGGAGCGCCAGAGACCTGCGACGCATGCCGCGGCAGGTTGATGAAAGCACGGCTGCTGTTATGAAGACCAGTGTGTGTTGAGCCATCGCGGTGATGGCAGGAGGTCGGCTAAAGACGGGCATCTCGGGTCTCTCGTCGCTGCCTGGGGGGTTGTGTTCCCTCCCTTTATCTTCCCGTTTCTCACCCTCCCTCCCCCGCCCACCCTCCCTGCGCTGAACATTTTGAAATGCAATTATGGATCAGTGAGCACCGCCATCAGTCGCACTTCTTGTTAATATTTATTGAGTGGCGTGGCAACCGCTGCCTTCTCTTCAGAGAGGGGGGGGGCTTGCAGTCATTAGGAGCACGATTGTGTGTGTGTGTGTGTGTTGATGCATTCGCCCCTAGTTCTCCCTTTTATTCTTAGTCCACTCAAGCAAGCTCGTACATTTTACAGGCATGAAAATTGGGAGGTGTTGTGTGTGTGTGTGTGTGTGTGGCTGGCTGCTTTAAGTGACTGCTTGTCTTTGTGCTCTGTGTGAGGAAACAGCCCTGACAAGGGCATCTACGCATCTAGAGACGTTGCTGGCAAGCCAAGCCTGCTGAGAGCTGTTTGACTGAAGCGTTGCCCTTGTGATGGTCTTCTGCTGTGCACTAGCCATACAGCCATAAAATAACGGTGCGAAATCATGCCGGTTGAAAGACCATTCATTGGCATCTATAAACAACAGGAAATGGAGGCCGTTTGCTGACAAAGCATTGCTAAATGTTACACAGAGTGGAATAATTATTCAGTTGGACACATTTCTCAGCTCAGATTACCCTACATTTATTTGAGAAATAAACATCCCCCCCTCCCCCCTCCCCCCTCCCCCCGTAGCCATTTGAGTAAAGGCTTTTTACATCTCTATGCAGTATGAGGCGACTCCACATTATGGTCACTTTGATTAATGCTCCTCAATGAGGAGGTAAGGGGCTTGCCGCCCCCTCGCCCTTCCCCCAGACACACTTGAAATTCCGTCGACGCTCTTCTTCGGAATGACATTAGGCGATCCCAGGTCCTTGGATGGGCCACTAGCGTTATTCTTACACAGCCACAGTGTGCCAGGGCTGTGGCTGTCAATCATGCACCGTCGAAGCCAAGGAGAGACGGGGGGGCTTTCTCTACAGACAAAAGTCCCGTTACATAGCACTGCACTGATTGGCCACACCACAGACGGAGCATCCACTCCATCCATTAATCAGTCGGTGTTGTACGCTCTTGAAATGAAAGCCTGCATGTTCCTGGGGCCATGAAACATGGTTAGCACTTTGCTAGACTTTCAAGAGGAGGCCCTACTATTAAGGATGGGTACCAAGCTCTGTACTTTTAAGGGTACCGGCCGAATTACGTTGGTTCTACCGAGTATCGGTGCCAAATGACGGTACCTGAGAGTGCATCTGTTTCAATGTTCAACCCAGTCAGGGCAATGGCGAGCCGAATGCGGTCCAAAGTGTGCTTACACTTGTTCCAGGTACCGGTACTTGTTCAAATGTGAACGGTACCCAACCCTACCTACTATAGAATTTATTTTTTATTTTTTCCTCTCTCTCTCTCAGCCAGCCTCTGAGCCCCGTGTCTTGAGGGTGCAGGTGTTGGACTGATTGTCTACAGGAGCAGGGCGATGAATAAATAAAGCAATACAAATGGCAAGGTTGCAATAACACAGCATGGGCCTGAGGAAGGCTGAGGCTTCCGCCCAGGAGCTATCAGGTGCCCTTCAGCCATCCATCCTTTTGCTCACCTCTCTCTCCCCCATAACACCCCTTTATTTTTGTCTCCCCCTCTCTGCTCTCCCTATGCAGTACCTAGGATTGTCTGTTTTTCTGGAATAGGGGAAGTCAGAGTCTGGTTAGAATAAGAATGAAGTGTGTGTGTTGATTACCCTTCCAGGGGGAGAGGGGGTGCTCTCTGGACAGTGGGGGTTAGCAGGGTTGAGAGAGAGAGTTTACCTTCACTGGCTTGGCTGCGTTTCATACACACAAGACACATTCACACACATATATATATACATACACACACACACTGTAAGTCAGTCGGGCCTCCCGAATCCAAGTGTTAATTTCACTCCATTTCACTTTGATGTTGAAATATGCAGCAATGCCTCAGCCACTGTATTTTATTTTTTTTGGCACGTGACAAGTGAAAATGCCTCAAATGATTACTTCACTTACATCTGAGGCAAACTCCCCTTGCTCCTATATCTCTTTTTATCTCTAATGCAGGGTAAGGAACAGACCTTGCTTTCTTGCACTAGAGAGAGAAAACAAATAGTAAAAAGAGCTAGCTAGAATGGACACGTTTATAATCACAGCCTAGCTTGGTCGTTTATGCCGATAATGACGGAGCCCTTTTTAATTACAGTGACCAGGTTTTCCTAGCGCGCTCAAAATGGCGGACTACTCTGGAGGGGGTTGTGTGCTGAATTAAAGGGTGATGCGCGCTTTGAAGCAGGCTAGTGTTTTCTTCGCAACGCAAACACTCGAGATTGATGGTTTCTCCTTGTTGTCTACACTGCTGAAGATTAGGGATAAGCCCTGCTGTTTTTTTTCCAGACACTTCCTTTATCTTTTTCAGCACCAGTCGGCCATTTATATCTATGAATCGGGTTCTGTACCTAGTCAGTTATGAGCGTGGGATATTGCCGCGGCCACCCAGCACCGAGGAGGGCAACCTGATGCTAAACACATTTGCGTGGATTGGTCAAGCTTTAATTGGATTGGCCCCCGCTCTGACACGGACAGTTAATTTTACCTCCCCCACCCCTCATTTCTCTCTCAAAACTCCCATCTCCTCCCTCCCCATTGGTTCCCCTCTAGGCTTGTGTTTTTCCTTCTTCCTTTCTCTTCTAGAACCTCACCCCCCCCTCCCAACTCCCTGTTTAAGTGGGATTCTGGAGAGCCTCACCACTGGTTCTCAGTTCAGCACAGTGTAATTTCCAGCTTGTCCAAAGTGTGACATGCCAATAAAAAGAGGAGAGAAAGAGAGAGAACAGGGGAGGAGGTGAGGGGCGCAGGGTGAACCACTGGGAAGGTGGAGATTTACAGCAGTATCGGGTTCACACGCTTCCAGCAAAACCCTCTCCCTTCCTCTCTCCCTCCATTTCTTTCTCTCCATTAAGGAGCACATGGTGCAAATTACCTCTCGCCTGTAGAGAGGTGAGGCAGGAAGGAAAGGGGGACAGGGGGACAAGAGCGTCAGTCAGGGAACGACGAGGAGAGGACATTTCGGAGCAATGTGTACGGTGTTGTACCTTGGCACCCACCGGCTCACGCAGGCCTAGTAAATAGCAGCCACATTGCCACAGTTACCACCCCCCACCCTCACCCCAAATGTTATAGCTCTGCCCTTTCACACGGGCCCTTTCACATTCCCGTTCTGGACTGGACGTGTACTGCAATGTGACTCACCCCTAGCTATGTTATATATGCTGCGTCTCCAGTGGCCTATTCATGTAATGGTTCACAAATGCTGGTGTTCATGCAGGGGAAGTACCACTCCATTTAGACATTCACTTCTCTCACTCTCCTGCGAGGCCAGAAACCAGAGAAGGAAGTGTATTATCTATCATGTCATCGGGCTCTACAGATTGGGTTTGCTGCTCCCAGAGCTTTTACATGCATACTTGGTGTAACTTTTCTCAACTGAACCACAAAGCAAACATGTTAACAATTATTAAACCTTTTATTTAACCTGACGGTCTCATTGAGATTAGGACCCTGTCTTTCAAGAGAGACCCTGAGCTTTGTCGGACTTGTAGGGCTGTAAAAAGATAAACGATGCTTATTTTTGATTCTGTGCGATTTTAGTTGAGTGGCTCCTACTGAGTGTTTCTGATAACTGTGTCCACGGCCATAGTGAAATTAAAAGTCGAAATTCAGTGCCCCTCCCTTAAATTGTATTTTAGTTTTTGTTTAAAATGTTCTCATTTCTTATTTTTATTTGTTCTTTGCTTTAATCTTAATTGTAATGCACTTTGAATTGCCACCAAGTATGAAATGTGCTATGAATAAAGCTGCCTGGAAGCAGAAAGGAGGACTGATGCTTTCTGTTTAGTGCATCACATTTCAGCTGTGCAGCGACTGTGACTGCCGTTGCGTGTGCGTTGATGGGCGAGTCTAAATTGTGTTTGCCTGGCTGTCAATGCCAGTGGATCACATGGGCTGAAGGAGCTATAGCTTAGCAGCAGTGGAGATACTCCGCCACTCACACACACACACTCGCCATTTATCCTGCACCGTATGCATTTGATTTTATACACACACACGCACCATTTTCCCTGCAAAAATCCCAGCCAGTCTAAAGCTATAAGTTCTCTCCCCCTCCATCATTTCTTCTGCCTTTTCTCCTCCATTCTACCTACCATGCCTTTCTCTTATCCCCTAACATCTTCTCCACTGAGATTTCCTGCTACTACCCGTCTATTTTATTGTTCCCTCATTCTTAAACAGTGTACCGCGAAGCAGCGTAAACACTAGCCACGATGGCAAAGGCATTTCCCGGCATCAAAGGGCCGAGCTGCGCTATCCCCTCAGTAGCTGTGTTCATTCTGCCGCGGCTGTGCTCAAAAGCTCTTTGTTCTTCTCTTTAAGGGAGTGTACTTAACAGTTTGGCATTGTTGTGGTTTAGTAACTGGCTTGTCTATGTTGCAGCGGGCAGTTAATGCTTGTGTACTGAATGGTGTTATTAAGCCTGCTGTTAGACTTAGCAGCATCATAATAGATTTATTAAGAAAGCGCACAACTCCCTTAAGTCTCTTTCTCCAGTCGTCACATCGCTGTGTCTCCACTGCTCCTCTCCATGGTAATCCGTTTTGAAAGCTTCATCTGATGTGCTTTCTCAACCCCCCCGCCCCACACGTACGCGTTCCTCAGCTAATTGAAATAATCAGAGCGTTTTAAAGACATTGATCCAGATGGGGCTGACTGTGTGGTTCTGGGAGGGCAGATATATTCAGCCACATAGAGCAGCAGCTGTATGTATTGGCCTCACCTTGGGCTATTGCCCATATAACAGGCCATTTATAGACTGGCATAATGTGGGTGAATAACTCTTTATAGGTTGAAGATAAAGTGCTGCACCGGGTAGATCACCAGCACCGCCCCGCCTGGTCATTTGCACTTTTCATATCTTTTGCTTCTCCTTGGCTCACCTCTTCTGTTTCTCCTCTCCCTCCTTTCTTCTTCTCCTCTACTGTCTTGTACTTGTGATGAATCTTTACTTCAAGGCATTGTGGGACAGAGGAGGGGGGGGGGGGGTTATTGATGGCATCCCAGTATGAGGACATGCATGTCCGAATCTGTTTACACGTCAGCCATAGATACAGGGAAGAGGAAGAAGAGAGCAACCTCTTTCTCTCTCTCTCTCAACCTCTCTGTCTGTCTGTACGGGGCTGTTGGGGGAGTGATGGAGACCCCTGTCCGTCTGGGGTGAGCTCCCCGTACAGACACTGACTCCTCTTGTCCTTTCATCCCCGTAGAGCTCAAACGCACACACACACACACACGCCTCACTTTTGAGTGTGATGAAACCTGTTTTACACTGTAGCCTTGTGACAGCGTCTGCAGGGGACTGATGGAGCTTGCTGCTAACAGATGGCTGAATGCCTCCCAAAGCAGATTGTAACCACCAACCGCCCTCCAAGAAAACATTGAAACATTCTTCATTCGATCATTAGGAGCTCTATTTGCGTCAGTTGCCTATATACACACATAATGTCAGCGCTGAAACTAAGCAGGTTGATGTTAGTGCTAATTCAGACAGCCCAGGGAGGGGGTGGGGACTATTGATTGGCCTGCATGCATTGATCACATTAGTACTGTCCTTGCTCTCTCTTCTGTCTTCGTTTGTGTTTGGAATCCTTACCTGTTACCGTTTTAGACAGCAAACACACTCTCTGTCTCCTGAAATCCCCGTCTCTCATATCCACTTCTGTCCAGTGCGCTCCAGCTGTTGGTTAACCATAAACAAGCACGTATATGCTGTGGCCTGGCTAGCTCTGGACACAGAAGCAGCCAGCCGTAATTAGGCACAAACTGTTTGCTGCCACGCTAAAATGGCAGTTAAATGCCAAATGCCAGCAAGGGCGTACATTATACGCTAGCTCTCTCGCTTGCTGCAGTAGCCTCTCTGCAGGGATATGGAGGGTTTTGTGGTTTCAGTGTTGGAGAAGGCCATGGAGGAGTCTCGTAGGAGTAAGTGCTCGTGCCATGGGATCACACTTGCGAGCCCAACAGCCAGCACGCAGAATTCAAAAGCATTAGCGACCTGCTAGCTGTTGTTAGCAGAGATACTCTGCCGAGAACGGGAGAGAGCATGTTTTAACTAATTAATGGGAGAGTGTTGAGATGTGAGCCAGTGGGGCCGCCCACGCTGGTGGAACAACTGAAGCTTAGTGTGGAAATGTACCGAGGCGGTGTAGCTTTTGTCTGGCCTTTTTAGAAAGCCGTTTTATTCTCCGCTTCAGATTCCCCACCTCTGTTCACTGCAGAGTTCTGCTTTTGGATAAAGTCTTCAAGACCCCTTGTCTCTGCAGCTCTGACACCCACTCTCAGCTCTATCGCGCTAGCGGCCTTGGCCTTAGCTGGCCAGCGGCTAGTCCTGCCGGGGAGTGCAGTGCTGCAGGCCCTTATAAGGAGCGTGCAGCGGCGCTGGGGTTCTGCACAGAATCACAAGGTGTCTGGAGCCCACCTGTCAAGTCCTCCCCCAGCCGCCATCAGCTCCGCCACGACAAGAGCTGACGCGGCCAACGCGGCCAACGCCTGCCCGCCTACGCGCCGTGCTAACGTGTAGCTAGCAGCGGCAGCGGCGGTTATTACTGTAATGTGTCACGCTAAGCTACAAGCGCTAGTCATCCGTTTCTCTGCATGAAGGAAGCGGTGTTTGCCCAGCGCTGGAGCCGGAGCCACGTAGCTTTGTAGGCTTTACAGCGAGGCTACACATCCCCACTGAAGTGTGTGTGTGTGTGTGTGTGTGTGTGTGTGTGTGTGTGTACACATGGCATGCATGCTCGCGTCCCCGTGTGTGAGCAGTGTGTGCAATCACAGCTGGCGGGCTCAGAGGGAGGGCGGGGTGCGCTGAGAGGAAAGTGAGAAGCAGGGAAAGAGAGGCGGGGGCTAATCAATATGGGGGGGGGGGAGACGGGAAGAGCGGAACAGAGGAATGAGAGGAGGGGGAAAGGGAGGGGCCGCCGTAAAATGATGCAAATTTCTGGCGTCGGTAAACAAGAGGCTTTGTGCCAATCACCCGACGAAGTGGCACATTTAGGATTCTCTTCTCCCCCCCCCCCCCCCAGCATATCTCCTCTCACTCTGCTGGGGACTGTTTGCTTGGCAGCCGCCCCCGCCCGTTGGCCCAGGCCGCCGAGGGGGGGGGGGGGGCGTGGCCGTGCTGTATTAATGTGCTGGCTGCCATGGCGATGGTTCCTGCTGTTTTGGGAGCGAGTCGTCAATAACGTGGCCCGTTGTGCTCCGCAGACGGTTCGTCAACGTCTGCGGGAGCATTCCATCATCAGCCCATCGTAGCACATGGCCTACGCAATCCGTTACACGCATCCCCTCTGTTACGGAGACCAGCTGGGAGAAAGCCTAATCACCCAGCCCAGGGACAGGTGGCTGTCAATCACCTCTCAACAATAGAAAATAAAAGCAGGAATCTATGTTCGATGCAAGCCGAGGTGTGTGTGAGCTCTTTGTCCCGATGAGACCGGTTGCTTTGTTATCCCCGGGGCTGTGCGCCCCCCTAAGTGGATCTGGCGTTGGTGCTGATTACACCGCTGTACTGCAACGCGCCTCCTTCCTGCTTGATTGGACCAGGCTCAGCTGAGAGGGCTTCTCCTAGCTGTTTGGAGCCGTGAGACGAGATGGACGTGTGGACAACTGAACTCTACACTGTAAACGGACACTTCCGCTGTGGTGAAGACAGCCCCCCCCCCCACCACCACCAAACCATATGGTCACACTGAGATTCATCTGTGTGTTTGTGTGCGTGCATTGTTAATTCTTTCATCTTGAGTGGGTTTCTGCGTGCGTTCACACACTACCCTGCTGTCCCTGCCTTGGTTCTGGGTGAGCTGTTAGAACTAATCAAGGCTGCCTTCTTATGCAGCAAGCACACACTGTGTGTGTGTGTGTGTGTGTGTGTGCGTCACCTTGGGAGGACAGTGGCAGGGACGAGTGAGGGGTGAAACTGAGCTGATAGGCGACACACAGGGAGGAAAAGACTGACCTCTCACCTCTGTCTCTTTGTGTCTCTCCCACACACACACACACACACACAGTGGGTAAACAGTCACCCCCCTCTCGTCTGACAGAATGAGCTGAAGCGAGTAATTCCCTGTCGACAGCAAAATCCTCTACCTCTCCTGCCCATCCCCTGACTGCTGCTTCACAAAGCAAACACAGCCTGTGTGTATGTGCGTGCGTGCCCATGCAAAGTATGCCTTTTGATTTACAGGCGCACTCACACACACACACACACACACACACACACCCACACACGCCGAGCAGATAAAATGGGAGGAGAAGGCTTTGATGTTCCTGCGTTGCTTAGAGGGGCGATGTCGGTGTGTGTTGTTTAGCTTTTTGTCTCGCTCATTTTCTCTCCACGGGTGCTTGATGTCGTGTGTGTGTGTGCGTGCACGTGTTTGAGTGTAAATGATAACCAGTGTTTTTGACATGGTGTGCTCCCGTGTTTGCCACGGTCTGCGTTAGCGAGCACTTCTGTGCCGTATTTATTTGCCTGGATTCTAGTGCTGGCAGCACTGTGCACCGCGCCTTTCACGGCCACATCTCTATTCATTAGTCACTGTTGTTGTTGTTTACCTATGCAGAATACTAATTGATTCTGTGCCCCTCCCGTTTAAAAGAGGAGACGAAATGTTCTTCAATTGCACTGCCCCATTATGGTATTAAGTGGCTGGACAATTGTAAAGATGATTTAAGTCCCTTTGGATAAAATTGTCTGCTAAATGACCAAAATGTAATGGAATTTGGTGAGTAACATCTGGAAATTAATAAGAAGGCTGAGAGAAAACTCATTTTGATCCCCCACCTCCCCTTGCGCCATTCATTCCTTCTATCGCTAACGCATACTCATACTTTACGGTCTGGCTGCTGCTGCTGTTGCCGGTTTACACTGTAGCAGTGCTGTGGAGGACCCCGGAGCACTGGGCCAGCTATGTTATTGCAGCTGTGTTTTCTACAATGCATCTCTTGTAGCAGCACAGCAGGAGGCAGCTTGAAGCCTCTGGCGTGAGCGCGTTATAATCGCCTGCAAAACATTAGAACGTTGTTCCTTCAGCACAGGGTGTATCTGCTGTGAGTAGCCCATTTCTGAAGTGTAACAGACTCTGTCTTGGTCAAGGGCCAGTAGTAGGGTTTTAAATCCTTTTGCAACACGCGCACGCACGCACACGCGCACGCACACACACCTGACACCGAACGCGTCCACAGTGATACATTGTCCCACATGTGCCGAGGTAATTTGCATGTCTTTGTTTTGCTTACGGCGGCGTGCGGCAGAGCTAGCGCGCTCACGGGCTCGCCAGGCCACCCGCAGCTCCGCTCCGCTCGGCGTGGAAGCTGGCTGGAACGGCGCACATGATATATGGCCGATATGGATTGTGTCTTCACTGGAGATGGACAGAGAGACAAGGTCACCTTGAGACGGGAGGAGGGGGAGCAGAGAGAGAGAGAGAGAGATGGGTATCTTGAGAGGCAGTGACCAGATAAGACGAGTACAATTACAGCACTGCTTGTGCCTGTGGTGATATAAGCTGCGGAGGGCCATCGCCCGTTGCTCTCTCCCGGTTCCCACACCCCGGTATCTGCTCTCAGATGTGCCCTTCTCCTCACCCTCCTGCTTTATTTGCTGTTGTGATACCGCTGTCTCCTGACTGTGTGTGTGTGCATGTAGGCGCTTGTGCGTACGTGTCTGAGCTTATGAGAGTGTGTGTGTGTTTGTGTGTGTGTGTCGAGGGTCATAAATATTCCTACCCGCTGTACATCGGTGTGAGTCAACTGACCAGACAGGCCAACAAACACACAACGTGTATCTAGCTCTCTCTGTCTAACCCCCGTTGCCTCGGAGCCGAATAGCTGCTCTTACATAAAGCAAACCTCCGCCCACATACACACACACGGCACCTTCAGACTCTCCTCCCTTGAAACAAGCAGTTGAGATGATGGATACATTGAACTCTGTACAACCTACCCCTACACACACACACACACACACACACACACACACACACACAC
>JAOEHI010052055.1:0-17389 GCA_025447815.1 Percopsis transmontana | reverse complement strand
CCCCCCCCCCCCCCCCCCCCCCCCCCCCCCCCCCCCCCCCCCCCCCCCCCCCCCCCCCCCGCCCCCCCCACCCCCCCACCCCCCCCCCCCCCCCCCCCCCCCCCCCCCCCCGCCCGGGGGCGCGCCCCCGCGCATTGCAGTGGTAAACACCAGACAAGAGATTATTTACTGAAGAATCGTGCCATGAAATATACATGAGGCATCATCACAGGGTTTAACAGCCCTTGTTAGTCTGCTTCTTAATCCACCTACTCAAGTAGGACATGACTCCCTCTCTCTCTCTCTCTCAACCAAGGGTCGTAACACTCTCTCTCTCGCTCCCATCATGTAATGTGTGTATCCTCCTGAGAGGAGAAAAACCCTTCTTCCTTTCTCTTGTACCATTCTTCACACGTGATAATTCGTTTCTGCCGCTAGAGGGCAAAAACTACACTGGAGCGAACTTGTAAATACACTCTCGGCCCACTCCCCACCTGCTACCGCACTGTTATAATTGTTTTTTGGACAACAGATGTCTATGTTTTCCAAGGGAAGAGCTATATCTGCCGTTAGGCTCCATAGGGAATGCTTGTCAGTAGACAAAAATGCTTCAGGTTTTGGTAATTTCATACGATATGTTGATACAATATATATGACCATACGGACAAATTACACCGGCCTTATCCTTTAAAGGCACTAGAAGGGGATTTGCAGAAGCAATACTGTTTTCTGACGTAAAGACTGCATTTCCCATGGGCCCCCTTGCCTCATAGCACACAGCTACCTTCGCTCTCCGGTGAATGAGTGCGTGTATTGAACAAAATAGTTTGGAGATGTAGCTTGGCAGTGCTCCTCCTTCCCGCTCTTCCTTGCCGGTGTACCAGCCACCGGGTTGCAGCTGTCCATTCTTTCACAGACTCCAGCTACACACTGGACTTCCATTGACCAATCATTCATCCATTAACTAATTGAACCTGTTGTGTTTATATGGGGTATATAGATTTGGGTAATTCTGTTGGTTATTGTTTTGTCGTGAACTGTGTATTGTTAGGGCCCTATCTTATACCTGGTGCGAAGCGGCACCAAGCGCGACTCAAGTGTCTTTGCTAGTTTCAGATCGATGCAGTTGTCATTTCCCCGTCCAGTGTCCACGTTGTTTAAATAGAAAATTTACTTTATTGTTTTGTTCACGATTCAGTGTTCATGCTCGTTCATCTGCTCTTGTACTCACCTAAGCTCATCCCATTACATTGGTCCTGTTAGTTTTCCGGCATGCCTCAAAGGAACACAGGCAAACTTTGGCATGTTGTACCAACGCAATGATCAGACAACTCACTCGAGGGCAACATCTAACAGTGCATAACCAATCAATAAACAGTTAGACGCGCTAAAAATAGTCTAGTGAGGCTTATGAATATTTTACACAGTACTGTGTAAAATTGTATGAAGGCATTTCACCTGAAGCTTTCAGTCATGGAATATACTGTAGGTCAGTGGAGGCTCGTCCATTAAGTAAAAGGAGGACTATCCTCCCTAAAAATTGCAAGAGAAAAATAAATAACGTTTTTAATGATAAAATTACATAATTTTCTCGTATTAGAATATCAGTAGAAATGATAGGTTTTGAACTTGAATTATATGCGATATGCCGCCTTTGTTTGGTTCTGTAAACAAGCGAACGCGGCATGACGGGTCTTCTTAACGGTATTTATATTCATACTTTGTGTTGTAATATGATATGTAATGATATTTGTTCCTTATGGAAGATGAAGATAAACGTGCACCACTTTACATGAGTTGTGTTGAATTAGGTTGCTAGTTAGATTATTGCTACATTTTAACCAAAGAACAACATAACATAACATAAGTAGAGATACGTAGCCAACTAGTGTAAAATAAAGTGACACTGTGGGTTGGTTTTCCTCCTGTCCTCCCCACTTTTTTGAGTCACCAGCTGCCACTGCTGTAGGTAACTTCACAGTGATTACTGCCTATATGATCATGGTAAACTCTCACATGTGTGCATAGCACACACACACTGCACACACACACAAAGAGATGAAACATTGCTTTTGAGGTTATCTCCCGTGTGAATGCCAAAGGCTTTACCTGCAGGCATAAAAGCTACAGTAAGAGAGGTGGAATCTATAGCTCGAGGCTGTTTTTACCTTCCCAGCACACAAATACATGTTTCCTGCACTTTCAAAGCTACAAAGAGGAAAAATGCAACAAAATGGCAAACAAGAGTTTAAACAGGGGTTTAAAAGTAATTACTAAGAATGAATAGGAATGTTTATAGAATTAGTAACAAATCGAGTAATAGCAGACCTCCAAAACAAACAATGAACATTTACCCTCTATGCATAGGCATCTTTCAGCCTAATAATTATTTTTGCAAAATTGTAATTACTTCTTAGGGAATTTATTATTTCATTCGTAATTGACTTAGCTAATGGCCCCTTTTTTCTCCTCTTGCTTTCTCCGGGTCCAACAAAGACATTTGTTAAACGCCAGGTTTTTGCAAACTCCAGCGTAGCCTAACCCCGGAGGAGCCATGCCTTCCTCTCGCCAAATATCAATCACTAGAATGAGATTGTCCCATTAAAAAAGCTTTAATGGGCGTAATCACTGAGGCGGGAGTGAAGCAGCAAATCAATTAACCAGGTTCGTGTAAGAGGATATTTTGTCTCCTGGAGTCACATTTCATAATTTATACATGATTGACAGGCCTTTTTTTGTAGCCCAGTTGGAAAGGTGTAAGGATGTTTCTGACATAGCTTCCTTAAGTGTGACTGACCCCTGTGTGACTGACCCCTGTCCTAAAGGTTGGCATAAACTGTGATTACAAAGGGCAGCTCCCCTCTCCCCACACCTGTGTGGTTTACCCTTGCTATTTAAAAAACAATTTTTGACCTCACAGCCTCCCCGACCGCCCACTATTAACCTGCTTCACTCAGAACAGTGCCTGTCACCTGTCTCTATGGTGATACGATGTTTGGAATTCACAAACGGCCCAGAGAACGCGACCTGCGTAACGGTTGAGTTAATAGATGGCGATCAGAGGGTCAACCTCAGACGACATGCCCTCGCCTCATAATGAATCTCGTTAGTCGCTGGTATGAACCACAGACCTTCAGCCATCACGCTGGATGAACTTCCAAACATGGCTGTCCTTATGTGACATGTTTCTCTATAAAGAATAATCACACCACGAAAGAAAACATTAGAGGATTGTACATTTTAAATCAACTGAATTCTGAATTATGTATTTCAGAATTTGGAAGGGCAGTTCTGAACATAAGAAGCAGTCTATTGTGAGCATTCAGCAATAGAAATCCTATGCAATAATTGGCAGATAGCATTGCATTCCAATTGTGTTGACAGTATTGTCCCCTCAATAATAGGATACATTATTTGTGAGACGTATGCCCAAGATGAGCTGGAAAAATATGTAGTATTTCCCTGCCTTCCGCTGTTCCTAAAAATAAAATCAATTTTAGATTACTGAAGGACACTGTATGTTGATCCAACTCTTTCCTCCAGCCCCATTCTGTATTTCTTTTAGCTGCTGACACTGTGAGTAATTACCCAGGACATGCACACCTCCGTGGGGGAACACATGCAGGGAATCCCGGGCGCCTTAGCATTCCACGGCCGCCTGTCTAGGCTGACAACTTCACCTGGCCGTGGTCTAGTTTTCTGCTCAGCCAGGGAGAGGAAACGGCAACACGGGTGTAGTGGAGTGTGTGTGTGTGTGTTAGTGAGTGGGTGAGATGGTAGGGGTGCTTGGGGGACAGTTGATGCATATTTCATTGAGGCATTGTGGATCCCTCTCATACATTTTAAACGCTACTGGTGGATTGTCAGGAGGAGGGGAAGTATGTGGTACCATCCATTGGTGTATGTTCTATTTTAATTAGCTTGACAACAGCATGAACAATCAAAGTTTTCTCTCTAATTCAAGGGTAAACACAACATGCATTCATTACAGGGGGCCAAGACCCCCACAGCGTGTGAATGTGTGTTTGGGTGTGGGAACACTGTAAGTGAATCAGGTTTCAACACAAGGGGATTATGAAATAATCTGGATACAGCTGTCAATGTCCAAAATAAATGTTTGATCTTACAATACAACATGACAAAAAAAAATATTGTATATATATTGTATATAATATATACATATGAAAATTCTAGTGGCTCTAAAGCCCATAGCAAGGGCAAGGTTAAGGTTATCTATAAAACAGCCTCCCCGGAGGAATTTATCCTAAAGGATATTTGTACAGAAACTATGCTATCTCTGTCGCAAAAATAGAACAGAAAGCAAACATCTCTAGAATTTACAGGGATCATATGGACAAGGATCCATTCATTTGCTTGATAAAAGATTAAAAAAATGATTAGCAGAATCATTATGCCTCTCCACACTGACTCACACCTGGGGCAATACACAGAGCTTGCTTATCCAAAATAGAACTTAATAGAACGTTAATAGACAATAGAAGCTAATTTCAGGGAAAATCTTTCTCAGAGCTTACCCATCATTCAAGGCTTTACCACCCATTTCCATTGGGGGCCATTGGGGACATTATTCAAATTTACCTTGTGCTTCCTCTGTCATACAGTTTAGCCTACAGTATGTGAGAAAACTCATACATGGTTAGGGGGAATGCCACTCTCCTCCTTGTACAGGAAGTGTTAGCTCAGGAGGCACAGCAGCTGAGGTAGTCAAGAAATGTAGTGCCACCATCACCGCATTGAAATGCTTTCAAATTTGAATCCACATGGATACAAATGAATCTGTGACCACTTTGAATTATTGAGTAAAAGGAGATACCTATACAGGAAAGACAATCTTCACCCCTTTAGGAAAGGTGCACAGCCTGTCACTTCACACCTTATGTCTCATTTACACTGTCAGGGCTGGGTTGACAGGTTCATGAAAACCATAAGGATCCTGTCCATGATGCAGGTACATGTGTGTACCTGGCCCTCAGCCCAGTACAGAGAGAAGGCATAGCAGGCAATGGCGTTGTGTTCCATTGTCAGCAAAGCCAGTGGAGTAGAGCTCTATTGTTCTGCTCATTGCTGCCCTCTTTTGGCCATATCCCTACCCCATTGAGTTTCAGTATTGGTTGAGCCCCCCCCCCCCCCCCTTCCCAAACACAGGAGGGGCCGTGGCCAGAGTTCATTAGGCGGTGGGGTGCCGCCTGGGGACCATCTGGTTGGTCTGCAGGAGACCCGGGGTGTGGCACGCTACAACGGGCATGGCTGTATGATACGACAACAGGTCTGGCGTCTAGGCAGCTTGTTTCGACTGGAGCATGGAGCTGTGTTCATTGTTGAGCCGAGCCAGTAGGAGTCGAGCCCTGGTTCTGCTTGCTCCCCATGTGGTCACATCCCCCACCACCTGACTGAAGTCCAGCCTGGTCGTCTCCATCTCCAACACCTGGTCCAGACCCTCCAATTCGCCCATAGGGGGAGTCACTATTGCTGGTGGGGGTACCTAGTTGAAGAGCCCTTTTACGTGCCCTTGTCTGTTCACACAGTCTTCCACAACCTCTGTCCTTTCTCAGTGCTGAGCATAGACCAAACGCTTCATAAAGCTTCTGTTATGGTTCACCTGCTCTCTGTCCTCTTCTCCTTAGTAGGATTATGATTGCCGGGTGAGATGTCAACAGGAGTTAATGAATACCCCCCTTCACAAAGCCTGGGTAATCCTGCCAACAAAATGCCCCCTTATTGATACGATCTGCCATAATACGATCTGCCAGAGGGTGGTCCACTGGCATCCAGCTCTCAACCCCGAGGGATTTCTTACGCTTTGGTGCCTAAGCCGCTGCGCTCCATCTTACTTACTATGGAATGATTTTTTGGTGGTTATGGAAATAATCCGTTCATTTACCCTTCCACTGACTCTGTATTGTGAACTGGTGAAAAGAATCATACTTCTTTTGTTCTTTTTCTCAGATTTTATTTCTATTTTTATTTAAACTGTCTCTTCGCTCACTTTCACGCCCCCAGCTTCCTTGTGCTATTAGGTGTGACCACGTAATTACTAATAATAATAATAAGATTAAGGCAGTCAGGTAGGTTAAAAGAGGAAAGTAATTTGGTCATAAGCAGAAATGAATTTCTCTTTCAGGCTTTTTTTCAGAACACTGGAACTGTTCAAAAGTCAACATTCACATTAGTTTCCGTCAAACCACGTACTTTTCAGACAGACAGTATTACAGTATGATGAAATAAAGCCGACCATGGTGACCAAACTTGTGAAAGTGCTACATTATACGGTGATGACGTGTTAGAGTCAGATGGAATACATCTCAAAGATAAAAGGATCCTGTCAGCCTCTGTGTGTGATTTAGTACGCCATTAAGCACAAGGCATGACCCTGTTTCAGCTCACTTCATCAAATGGAAAGGAATCTATTTAACATAAGCAATAGCAAATCACCCCCTCCATGTTATTGCTTTCAACTGCCATTTTATCAATAAAATCACTCTCTTACCAGACACTAATGCCCATGGTTCTCAGTCAATATTGGCCATTGACATGCTATGCTGGTGCATTGTAGCTGTGTGAAAAAACACATGTACTCACATCGAGACCCTTCCAGTCAGTTGTATGGCTCTTTGGGGGCAGACAGAGGAGACTGGTAATTGATGACATTCTCCGTTTTCATTATTATTCATTATTATTACATTATTTTATATTCATATTACTTGTTCAGGCATGTACACATAAGTATGTTTGAGATACATCTTGCAAGTGTGTGGAATCACCCATAATACTCCAGTTCAGTATCATTCACATTGTATCATGTTTATTAATGCATAGCTTTGTTAAGTGAAAGATCTATGCTATCAAACACATAAAGGCTCAAGGAAATGTGCTTGGAAACCTCAGGCAAGGTTTGTTAGTAACAACACAGCACAGCAAGACATACTCTGCAAAAAATGCATTAAACGGACTAATTAATATGTACTGTGACTGGTAGACTTAACAAATACTTGCGAAAGCAAATACTTGATTGTTTTCCTTTTCCTCTACCAAATCAATGAGACATCTCATATTTGTGCAGTTTCCAACCTGCAGTAGAAGTGTGTGTATTTTCCAACCGACTTTTCCCCACAAAGACAACTTGCTATGTTTAAAAAGCAGTTTGTCATTTCTTTGTGCTTGTCAGATGAGACCACAGGGTGTGTGTGTGTGTGTGTGTGTGTGCGGGGGGGTGTGATGAGAAGTAAGCGCCATCTCATCTGGCATCACCTGTCTCGTGCTTGTCAGGTGGTAAAAGCTACTGATCAAAGGAAAACTTCCAGTTTCTTCCTTACCCTCACCAGTCACGTCTAATGCTAATTCATTGGCACATTTTCAAACGTCAAACTCAAATTGTTTTCTTACTCAAATTGCCACCTCGCACATCCTGGCTTTTCAAGGCGCTCCAGGAATCACACGGTATTAGGGAAACTTGTCGTAGCCCTACACGGTTTTTCTTCTATTGCTAACCTTGTGCTTTTGTTTTTTGCCTCTGTTCAGGAGGTAGCTTGCTGAAATGTGTCTACAATGAGTAAAATGTCGCTACAAAGCATTTCCTTGTCGGGGAAGAATTCCTGTTATTTCTTGCCGACATTTTTACCATTTCTGCAATATATTTGCTAGATACCTAGCATCTGAAACCGCATTTTCAAAATTGCCAGGCATCTTGACAGATTCTTCCAGCTCATACCTTCTTCAATCAAGCTATTCTCTATTTTCATGTCCCCTGCATACCAGAAAATCCCCAGAGCACTGGCAGCTCAGAGCCGAATGAAGCAAGTATAGTGTGTACGCATGTCATACCCTTATCTGACAGCATGGGCCTGCGACAGGCAACACCTTCCTCTCCACTGATTGCAGCCACCGCTTATCTCCCGCTGCCCCAGAGTCACGGAACAGCAAAACCCTAGCCGCCAGACCAGTGTACCTCGTGAGCAGAAGCCCTAGCAGGCAAGGAGCGGTCATGGGACTATATTTTGACACCACTGCTGCTCCACCTCAGGATATAAGAACCTGAGATTCTACAAGACACTCATTTCAGATATGTCAGTGGTAAATGTTTGTTATATGCACAAGTGGTTGTGTGTGTGTGCGTGTGTGTGCATGTGTGTTTGTATGTCTATACCTGTATATACATAGTCAGGTATTGTTTTTTACTGCATCACAGGAGAAATTGATATGATGTACAGTCTTCATAGAAGCACACCAGCTAAATCCTATTGATCTATTTATTATTAACTGTTTAAGTTTAAGTAAACTTGTAACAAAGGGAGTCGCACCCAGGGGCAGTGCTCCTCCCCCCAATTCTACCTCGCTGGTGATCTAACCACCGGCCTGCAGCCGTCCATACTTTCAGCGCACCCCAGGCACACACCGGACTTCCATTCATCAATCACTCATTCATTCATTGCACTCATTCCACATCAGTGTTGGTTTTGTCAAATCGCTTCTCTGTGCACAGTGTTCTGTTCTGGGGAATTTCTTTCTTAAAGGTGTGTTATCTTATAGAACTTAAAACTTGAGCTTGTTGTTTGTGTTTTGCGCTATTGCTTTAGTTCTCCTTTGCTAAAACATGATAAGGCAATGCATATGCCTTCTCTAAGACAATAGCCTACTCTATTTCATTTATTCCATGGTTATCTCTGGATGGAATTTTCTATTTCTGTATGCAAGGACTTCCCTGACAGCAGATATTTTGAATAGCAACATAATATATAAAAGGTCATTACATTTCTTTTTTCTCTTTTTTTACAGATTTTTACATCAAAAGAATGCTAGTGTTGTGGGGCTTTTTTGCGGCACCAGAGGTCGCCAGAGTGACTTCGAGCATTGAGTGTGTTCTGTGGACATCTTCACCTGTTTCTCATTAGTCCATTAGTATCTGTGTATTGAGTTTTGTTTTGCCCCCTGCTAAGTCTTTGTGTTTGCCACTAGTCTCTAGCATTTTCTCTGAACCATAGTTTGCCTAAAGCTTTGCCTGCATGCCATGTTAGGTTTGTGGATTGCCCCTTTGGACTTGTTTGCCTGGAATCTGTTTAGTTTATTTTTTTAATTTTACATTTTTTTTAATTTTTTTTAATTTTTGATAGTATCGATGATACCTGAGTTCTGTGTTTCTATCTATCTATTTTTGGATTATCTTCTGTGAGTTGGACTTCACCCTGTTTTTGTGTGGGGTTATTTTCTGTGCTTTGTATTTTTTTGGGACATATTCTGTTGACCTCCATATCCCTGCGCTTGAGTCCTATCTTTCCCTGGTCTAGTGGTAGTAATTCCCCCTCAATCCAATGGCATGACATTTATCGATGATATGATGATAATTATCTATGTATTATTTATCTATATGATTAAGCTTATATGTGTGTGTGTGTACTTTTAAAGGACAAGCTGCGGAACCGGGGATAAAATAGTGTGTGTGTGTGTGTGTGTGTGTGTGTGTGTGTGTGTTCTCTACTATGATGGATAAACTAGCATGCAGGCATGGTCGAGCTGGAAGAGGCATTCAGACACGTCGCACCATATTTCATTAATGGCTAGCTATGTTTGAATAACCTCTGAGATGACTGCAAGCAGAGGAGACAGCGATGAAAACAAACATTACACCAATGTCTAGGAATGAGAAAGAAGCCTTACAGGATGTTGTTGGAAGAACAGACATCAGTCATTAATACAGACAGTTCTATGATCTATATAGCTGACTTCTGGGGTGATGAAGACCTTTTGAGCGCCTGGTCCTCTCCTACCACAAGTCCATCACTCACCCCCTCCTGGATCCACCGCAGTTCGCCTACAGAGCCAACCGGTCTGTGAACGGCATAGTCATCATGGCCCTTCGCTTCATCCTTCACCACCTAGACTCTCCGGGGACCTAGTTGGATCCTGTTGGCGGTGTTCAGCTCCTCGTTCAACACCATCATTCGACAGACTCTCCCAGCTGAGTGTGATCGACTCCACCTGCAGGTGGATCACAAACTTTCTGACGGACAGAAGGCAGCATGGGAAGCTGGGAAAGCACGTCTCAGATCTCCAGACCATCAGCACTGGAGCCCCACAGGGCACGGCCCTGCCTCCACTTCTCTTCTCCCTGTACACCAACGGCTGCACCTCCAGGCACCAATCTGTCAAGCTCCTGAAGTTTACAGAAGACGCCGCCCTCATCGGACTCATCTCTGAGGGAGACTGCAGGTCTGCCTGCAGGTGTGACCTGGTCTCCTGATGCAGCCGGAACAACCTAGAGCTTTACGCTCTTAAAACAGTGGAGATGAATGTGGACTTCTGGAGAAGCCCTCCCCCACTTCCTCCTCTCCTCCATGTGTGACTCCTCAGTCAACACGGTGGAGTCCTATCGTCATCGCCCAGGACCTCAAATGGGAGCTAAACATTAGCTCCCCATCTAGAAAGCCCAGCAGAGGATGCACTTCCCGTGGCAGCTGAAGAAATCCAACCCGCCTTAGAAAATGATGGCACAGATTTTTTTATTGATTTATGATTTCTACACCGCCATCATTGAGTCCATCCTCACCATCTCCATCAACGTCTGCTACGCTGCTGCCACTGCCAAGGACAAGGACAAGGGCAGATTGCAGCGCATCATCCCACACAAACTGTATATTGTTAAGTATAATGTAGCATTGCACATTTGCAATGGTACACCATATAGTCACATAGTGTATGCTGTATATTTTTACTATACTTTATGCTCTATTGTCTTCTTCTCTCTTATAACCTTGCTACTGCACCATGATGAATTCCTTGTATGTGCAAATACATTGGATTCTGAGCTGTCCAAGCTCATATGGATAATAGTGGTGGTTATATACAAAATGATATTGCTTTGATCCCAATGGTCCACTAATTCAGACAACAAGGACCGTGTTTTTAATAACTTTAATACATGCATAATTTATTCCCCTTCATTAATCCCGCCCTCTTTCTTCTGTTTTTCCATTTGTTGCGTTGGCATGCACAAAGAAAGCCTGCACAGCATTTATATGCCAAAGAATTTAAAATATTTCACTTTCCTATACCTCACCCTTCCCTCCTCATCCACCCATTTTCCCTCCTGCATCACTTCACTCTATGCCCTCATCCTTGCCTCCCTCCATCTGAGAGGAGCTCTTCCAGTGTGGGATCAAAGCGTTGAGCTCCAGAGCTCTTTCCTCCCGTCTCTCTCTCCCCGTCAGAGGCAACAGAGGCCCCACAGTAGTCAGCCACAAATAACCTCTTCAGAGCAAAACGCTCGGCGCACATGCGACACACGCACACACACACACACACACAGACAAACACAGTGAGCCTGTGGCAAAGGGAAGTGTGTCTGAACACAGAAAGCTGCCACTTGTTGGGTCTCCATGGTGAAACCCCCGCATAAAAGGATGCAGCGTTTAATTATGTCTGACTCGCAACCAACTGACACAACACATAGAGAATGGGATGAGTGATGCCATAGTCAACTGCTTGCTTTGTGATGCAAAACACGAATATAAAACACCTTATCGGATGCTGGAATGAATAGCTTGCACAGAGTCTGATTTTGGAATGTAGGGACATTGCACCTATTGTTGAGCCTATTGAGGCCATGGAAGAGACAACAAGCAATTTAAATAGCGCTTGTGGACTTTGTTTCCTTAGCATTTAGCCCTCTATTAAACTTTTTACTTTGGAAGAGGTCAGTCCGGGAGTGAGAACAGTTTGCAGAACATGGAAACATGAAAAAGCATAGATATATATAAATTCCAACTGTAACTGTAGACATTTCCTACAAGACCAAAACAGAAGAGAAGACTGGGCCTTTTGAAGTAGCTACAGTGGTTGTTTACCCTGGAGTAACTGCAAACTCAGCATCAACATCCCATCCCTGAAACGTCTTTTGTAGCTTCTATCTCTCTCTCTCTCTCTCTCTCTCTCTCTCTCTCTAAATAGATAGAGAGATAAACAAACCCTTTGCAACACAATGCTTTTATTATGTTTCGGCAGCCTTATATATATATAAATATATAAAGAATATACAAACACACAGCCATGGGGATCCTGTTTAGCAAGAACAGGACACATTGACCATCAAAATGTCTGAACAAAAGTCTGAACAAAAAGGCTAATATGCACAAATTGGTGCTGTAGCAGAGAGATCAGGAACTCTTTGGTCTTGATGAGGCGCCATGCCCTCTGACTGCAAACACAACAGCCATGTGACAAGTCTTTCTATGCGTCAGCCCTGTTCTTCTGGTGGGTTGTCGGGGCCTGGGGGGGACTGTGACTCTGTGGTTGCACAGCCCCTGCTCTGTGTCTGGTGGGCAGCGGGGGGACTGCGTGGCTCATTATCCTCCATTAGGGCTCTGGCTGTATCTGTGCGGAGGCAGTTCTTGGCTTTATAACGAGCATGGTTGAAATCACAGAGGACAGACTGGAGCTAACAGGCTCACGGAGCAGGTGCCGCTCAAACACAGACCACACCATTGTAAGCCTGGGCCTGTACTATATAGCACATGTACTGTACACACATACATACAGTATGTACTGTACACACAAACAAACACATCAAAACACACACACACACACACCTGCCACAAATTCCAGCATAAATGCACAGACCTGGTAGCACAAAAAGAAGAAACAATGAAAAGTAGAAAAAAAACAATCCCTGCATCTGATGGTGTAATGAACTCCGTTGTGCTCAACTGTAGGATGAGGCTGATGTAACCTAACATTTCCTGTGTGGAATGTCTTCCCGTGTTCCTCTCTCCTCTGTCAGCCAAACAGAGGTCTCACTTACCCACACTAAACACTTGTGTCATATAATATAACTATCACAAAGCCTCCCCCGCTATACACAGCACACTGCTTCACTTCACATCATTCCTCTCGTTCCCTCTGTCTTTCTCCCACTCCTTCGCTGTCCTTATCTGCCTCTCATTTTCTCAGTTCCTCTCTCTCTCTCTCTCTCTCTCTCTCTTTCCTTCTCTCTGCTACTTTCCCCACCCGCCAAAGACAGAAGTTGTGTGGAGGCTGTTCCTTTAGGGTATACTCTGACACGTCTCTGCCAATTACAGAACGTTGATGTGCTTTCTACACCTGAAGTTGATTTTCCTGGGGCTGAGAAACAAATGAAATTGAACCAAACTAGTTCTCTCTTTTACTTTGTGCCTTGCTATTTCGTCCTCCCCCTTCCCCTCCTTTCACTTCCTCGCTGTATTTCTTTCTTTCGTTTTTCTCAGTTTCTCAGTCAGTGCGTCAACAGGTTTTTGTCCTGGCTGCATAGGGTCAGAAATCAGTTACAGTATGTGCTCAGTTGACATTTACCTTCAGCACAAAAAACTGAATTATCTATACAAATGTATACAATTATTATGAATACACAATTGTGTATTTTTGGTTAATATAAATTTTGTTTATAGCTGCTACTGGGAATACAGAACATAAATAGAATATTTCAGCACCTTGGACAGCGCATAATGTGGGTTACTCATAGCACAGTCTTGCATGCTGTTTATGGACCGAAGCTGCCGAAATCTAAATTAAATACATGAATAAATTAAATTAAATTAATAATGAATAAATAATTAATATGCCATTAAATAAATGTCTTTATACAAGTATTTATGCATTTCTTTATACATTTCTTTATACATTTCTTTATGCATTTCTTTATGCATTTCTTTATAAATGTCTTTATGCATTCGTTTAACTTTTCTTTTTACATTTCTTTATACATTTCTTTATGCATTACCTAAAAGGACCGAAGTAAATATGCAAAGATGGAGGCGTTGCTTTCATGTTCATTTCCGCCTTTTGCGGACGTGTCTCAGCGTCTTGTGGGCGTGTCGGCTATTTCTGTAGGCCCGTATGCCAGAGTGCTTTTGAATTAGCGATCTATATAACTACATAACTATATGTCTTCTACATGCACAAACTGTTTCACAAGCAGAATGTTGGTGTAATTAACATATCCACTAAAAAAAAATGTTAACCAATGCTACAAACACTCATGGGCTTCACTACAGGGCATTGCCTGGTTGTACGATCAGCTATCTTTTTTAAATACTTTTTCTATCTTCACAAACTGTTTTTGCATGCACAATATTGGTGTATTTAAGAGATTCATGCATAAAGAATTGTATAAAGAAATGCATAAATGTATGTACAAAGAAATGCATAAAGAAATGTATTTATTGGTATATTAATGAAATTTATAAGGACATTTATATAGAAATGTGTCAAATGGCATATTAATGAAATTTATAAAGAAGTGTATAAAGACATGCATAAAGAAATGTATTAAATGGTATATCTATTCATTTATCGAGTGATTTATTTATTTTTTGATTTTGGCAGCTTCAGTCATAGTTTCCCAACCATCAAGCTATTTGTTTCACTTTTGTTAAAAACAAATACTGTTACTTTATCTGAACACATTATAGGAATAATATTTGTTTCTTAGCTCTCCAAAAAAGGCTAAAGAGTTCCACACCTTTGACCAACTTGTGCATCTTGTTGGTGGTAGGATAGGTTAATAGTTAAGGTGCTCGACTCCCAACCAAAAGGTCCCGAATTCAATACCAAACGTCACCCACCTACCTGTAAAAGGTCTTAAATTCAAAAGATGAGATCCCCTGAAATCATCCTGCAACTCATTGGAACTCACTTTGAAAACCACCACAGCTTCCCCTACACTACAGCATCTTCATAGCAGTAAAAGTAGAATGAGCCCATGACGATTCTCTCTCTCTCTCTCTCTCTCTCTCTCTCTCTCTCTCTCTCTCTCTCTCACTTGGCTGTGGAGGCGTGGAGGACCACGGCGCCAACCGAGTCCGTCTGCGGAGGCTTAGACTGGGATCTGCTCACAAGCTTAGCTATCAAGCGCTACAAATGACCCACAATATGCTAGAGTGGCCACAGGGGAAATAAAGCTTCCAGACAGGAGTCTCTATCACGGCCGCGCTCAAGAGAGGGAAATGGAGGGGCGGAGAGCGTTTAAAGCGCTCTTGCATCACTGGCCTCCTGCGTCTTGTTGAAAGCTGATGGCCACTTGTGACAGGAGGGATGACTGAGATGATGAAACGTAATGGGCCACGAGGAGAGTGGCCGGTTGATGAGGGGGAAGGAGGGCCTAAGAGAAAGGTGGGGACAGCAGCTATACACTTGGTGATGAACTGATTCTGTGTGTATGTTTGTGTGTGTGTGCTATGTGTGTGTAACACCCCTTGGAAACATAAATGCAATAAATGTTGATGATAAATGTTACATAATCACCTTTTTTGATTCATCACGTCCATCTGTCTACGTTGAGTCATGAGATATTTTTGAATATCTCATTATTCTCTCTCTCTCTCACACAACACACACACTCTATACAATAATAATAATAACTGATGTCTGCAAGTGCCACTACTATCATCTGCAGCTGGGGACTTTCTGCTGTCATCATGCTTGACTAGAGCACACATAGACCCCTAATCTGTGTTCCGCTGACAAAATGATTTATCCAGCCAGCCACGAACATATGGGCTGTGAGTGGGGTGTGTGTGTGTGCGTGTTTTGCTGTGTGTGTGTGTGTGTGTGTTTGTGTATCAAATGAGTGTGTGCTTACAAAATGCACTTTAGCACAAGTGCGTGTTGGTTATTCACGCGCTGTTTGGTGTGCCTGTGACCAGGCAACAGGGAAACAAGACAGCCCGAAGAGCGGACCGCTTCTGGAGGAGCAGGAGGGCTGGGGAAACCGCTCACCGTAAACATTTTCACTTCACATGAACGTGATTGTAATTTCAAGGCCCTCAGCCAGGCGTCATGTGGTACATTGACTGAGACCAGATAACAGGCTGAGCCACACAAGTATGTATGTTTCAAATCCCCACTCTATTATATCTGCACCCGCAGACTGCTGCTGCTACTGGATGTGTGTATGCGCATGTGTGTGTGTGCGCGCTTGTGTGTGTGTGCCAGTGTGCGCGTGTGTGTGACTACAGGGAACAGAGAGAGGGGAATTGTCCTTTCTTTTTTCGTCAGTGTTTCCTATGTTTCCTATAATGCTATAATGACATGGTGTGGTATCTCTCCCCCTAGTGGATACCTGCTGTCACATCGTCAGTGGGTGTGCATGCAGATATCTGCCCCTGTCGCAGCAGGGACAGAATCTGAGCCAGGTGCCTCTGCTCTCACAGATAAGCCCCTCAAAGCCTGAATGACAGGCTGAGGCCTTTGAGACCACACACACATGCACATATATGTTTTTTTTTCTCCCTCTCTCTCGCCGTCTCTCACCAGGTGTAAAGCTAGGGGCAGGGGCCGGTTTTAATATTTTGAAAGGAGGAGAAACACTGTCAAAACGGTATATTCACACCATGCAATTCTATCATATTCACTGTGTAGTTGCTATCCAACAGATTACAGAATTACACAACAGTTAGTTCCAAATGAGAAATTTGATTGGACAAGAGGCTGATATTTCACAATAACAGACCTGGGACGTTTTGCTATAAGCATTAACTGTGAGATTTATGTATTTCTTAGAACAGTAAGAAATACATAAATGTCAGGATATTAATCAGTGGCACAAGGACACCATTGTAATATGTCACTGTAAAATGTTCTGTTGTTTGTTTGTTTTTTGCTTGTTATAGATATATTTTTTAGTGTGGCACCAACAACAGGACCCCTTTCCGCTGATGCCTTGGTGGGGCATAATGGAATAGGAGAGAATAATGCTCAGAACTGAGAAAATAGATGGTTTGGAGGCCAAAAAAACCTGGGTGTCATATTTGACTACACACTCCTTCGAATAAAGACATTAAACATATTACTAGAATTGCATTCTTCCATCTCTGCAACATCGCAAAGATTCAACCAATTCTATCTGTGAGTGATGCAGAGACACTAATTCATGCGTTCATACCATCGCGTCTAGAGTACTATAAGGGCCTACTTCCGAGAACGAGTATAAAAAAATCTTCAGAGGGTTCAGAATACTGCTGCAAGAATCCTTACTAGAACTAGAAAGTTTGACCATGTAACTCCTATTTTGGCTGATCTCCACTGGCTACCAAACTTTGAGATCTTCCTGTTCACATATAAAGCAATACATGGATTGGCACCTTCCTATTTATCTGAAATAGTGATACCATATGTACCATCTTGAGCCTTAGGCTCACAGAATACAGGCTTGTTATCTAGCCAAGTTAAATAGAAATCAGCAGGATTTAAAGCATTCTCGCACCGGGCCCCAATACTCTGGAACGCCTTACCTGCTGAGGTTAGGGGTGCTACTACTGTAGCGACCTTCAAAGTCTAACTTAAAACCTATTTTTGTAGTCAGACATTTAAACAGCCATAGCTACCCCCACCCCCCTTCCCCCGCCCCCTCTGCTTAGGGGGCGGG